>SNQJ01S0062790.1:0-21732 GCA_010110895.2 Picea sitchensis
TGTCCTTTTAATCTTGGAGTAAAACCTAAAACTGATTTTGATTGGCTAAGAGATAGTCTTCCTTGGATGCAAGGAAACGAGGGTTAACGACCATAGACACTAGCAAGAGTGGAATTCTACTCTCTTCCTTACCACCAACTAATAATTTCAGATGACATGATTTTCCTTGAATAATGATAATGAATTAACTCACATCCATAAATAATATCCAATAATAATTATCCTCACCACCAATTAATAACTAAATTATGGTAAATTTTACAACAATATAAAAAAAAAAACAACAAATTTGTTATATTATTTTTTTACAATAATCATAAAATGGTTACTCATGAGCTAAAAATAAAATAATGATAAATTTTACAACATTATAAAAATAAAATAAAACTAAATCATAATAGACTTTACAACATTATAAAAATAAAATAAAAAATTTATTGTGTTTTTCTTAATATATCTCATAAAGATTATATAAAAATTAGTATAGGATATATAAAAGCCCAAAAAAAACATTCATGTTCTATATATATGTGGGGTGTAAAGTTCATAGCTTCTTTATAAATAAATATTCAAGTTTTATACTCTCTTATAACTTAAAACAATTATTTTAATAATAAGAAAATTCACATTTTGATTTAAATGGTGACATTTAACATTTTGATTTTTATAGAGTTTAGCATCTTAGTTTAATTTTCAACTTTTAACCCTTTTTTTTTTAAGTATTAATTAGATATTTAGTATTATTTTAAGTGACTGATTATATATTTTGTACTTCATATGCTAAATATTGGCTTGCTTACAACATTTAAGCAAAATACTCTTTTTTCAAATCTTTTGAGATTGTGAAGATTGAAAGGTTATTATTTTCTTTAATTTTCTTTGGTATTTTTATTCAACTAGTTGATTGATTGGATGTTATATGAAATGGATCATTATATAATTTCTCATCTATTTTGGTACTTTTTGGGTGGGAAAATTAGAGTTATTGGCTTGTAGGGCCCATTTTCAGGGTAGGTCTTGCTTTGATGATTTGGGGTCCACAACCTTCTAGAGCCCGTTTGAGGTCACAAATGACCATTTTTGTGGTAAAAACTTTGTGAACAAAGTATCCAACCTCTCGACGCTATTATGCACACCGAGAGATTTCCAACAATGTGAATATCACCTCAATCAGAGTTCGTATGTGGAAGTTATGTCTCCTACAAGTCGATTTTTCATGTTGACCACCCTAATACCTAGTGGATGCCATGTTAGCTCACATTACTCACACATGTGGAGCTAGTCATGTGTGGAATTTCAAGAAGATTATAGAGGGTCCAAAATCCTAACATTAAATGGGGATTGAGGCATGTAAAAACCCTAAACCTAACCATATGTGGTTATTGTGCCATGTTAAATACTAGGCCACTATGATAGGAAGGGTTTCCATTTTTATTATTTAGTACTTTTCCATAGGAGATGTAACATCCCCACTATAATCCCCAGTTTAATTAATGCTTATGTAGATATAATATGTGGATACAGCCAAAGCGATGTAATATGCGAATTGTATTTTTTATGTTTTAATAATAAAAATGTGATGTCAGTTGCTAAGGGGACATGGACAAGGGATGGAGGATGAATTAATCCACATGAGAGGGGAGTTTCTCGGATAATGGCCAAGAGGGGTCTAAGGGGGAATTACCCATGTATATTAATCCAACCCATTTTCCTAAATTTGCTATTTGTATATGGACCTTCCCATTTTTGATTGAGTGTTCCCAAATCCAATCATTGAATACATGTAAGAGGGTGGGTGTGAGTAGTCACATCCCAAGTTATTGGGCACATGGGGGTTGATTAAAATCATATTGGGGAAGACTGTGAGTGAAGAAAGGAAATCCAAAGAGAGGAAATTTGTATGGGTGGGGAGAGAAGTTTTTACACATGGAGTTTTGATGTATGAAGAGAAGTAGAGAGCAGGAAAGAGAGCTTGGAGCTAGTGTATCCATGGAGAGTGAATTCTAGAGAAAGTTGGAGTGTATTGGAGCTGGAAGCTGAAGAGCCAGGTTGTCAGGCCTGAAGAGTGAACTCCTGGGCGAGTTGCACTAGAACAACAAGTGCTTGTTGTTGTCTGCTAGTAGTTTTCATAGCAACAAGTTCCCTTGAGTTCTCAACTGAGAGATTCCTATTTACCTATGCTAGAGAGACCCTGCTAAATGAATGGGATGCCTCAGGGATTGAGATAGGTGAAGGAGTACATTCCTTGGGCTGGGTAGGTCAAGAGGAAGAGAGCTGGTGGAAAATCAAGATAATTGTAGGAGGATATCAGTGGGTTGTTGGTTTTATGAGTTGTGAGTGGATCATGAGAGACCACCCTCTTTTGTGGACTACTAACCTAAGCTCATGGGTGACTGACCATTGATATTTGGAATAATCAATCTATGGTCGGGTGGAACATCCCAAGCAGCTCGTTTCACAACTCTTGTTTAAATATAAGTGTTTTATCTTGTCGCTGAGTTATTTACATGTGTTATTGTTGTGCATGAACTCTGTGTAAATGTGAATGATTTATATGTTGATGTAATGAGTTGTTTAGCTGCATTTCATGTTGATTATTAACATGTTGTATATGCTTCTATTTATGGTTGTAGATAATACCTAAATCTATTTTAATTTGTAGTTGAAAGCTACAGGAAATTAGTTAACTGTAAATGAATCAGTTTAGTTAGTAGAAATTTCATTTTTTTTTAGTATTTTGCATCGTAATGTCCCTTAGATGGGTTGTGGGATGTTACATTATGGTATTAGAATGTCTAGTTCAAACACCGGGCTTGTATGGGCTCACACCAGAGAAAATTGGTGAAATTCGTTGTTGCAAATTTTGCTTGCGACATATCTGGGAAAAAACAGAGAATTCAAAAAGAAATTCTCAAATCCGTGAGAAAAATATGGGTTTAAACGAACCCGGACTATTTAAGAGGTTCCATGGAGCCAATAGGTAAATTTCCATATTGAAATTAAACCTGGAATGGTTGAAATTCGAGTTTTAATGGCTTCTGGTAAAGTTGCAGGAAGTTTGGTGAATCAACGACCAAGATTCGCCTTGATAAATTTAAAAACTCATAAGGTTTCGACTGTTTGAAAGGTTGGGTAAATCAATGGCCAGGATTCATTTCAGGGGTTTTGAAATGGATGAGATCGATGGTCTAGATCAATTGGAGAAATGTCAAAAATTTACTAAGTGTTAAAGTTCACCAAGAGAAATCGTTGACGACCAATGGTTGGCTCAGTCGAAAGGGAGAAGAGTTTGGTTCGGCCATAAGACATATCTGACTATCGATGGTCGATGGTTAGGGGTTGGACGAATCCACCAAAGTGTTTTCAATCTCCAACAGAGGTCATCGATGGTTGATGGGTTGGTGGTTGAGTGTCGGTTGATTCAACGCAGTGTTTTTAATCAAGCAAGAGAAGTCATCGATGATCGACATGTTGATGGTCATGTGTCGACCGATTCGACAAGGTGTTTGGGTCGTCCAAGAGAATCAGTCGATGGTTGATGGGGGAGAAAAGAGGATGATGTCATCATCATCCATGTGTCATGCCACGCCACCTAATTTGATACCTTAGGATGGCGCATTATGCCACATCAACACCCACATGTCATGCCACATCACCCAACAGAGGTGGTCGACGACCGATGGTCATGTTGGCCAATTTGGGGAAGTGTTTTCGACAATCGTCTGGGATCGTTGATCGCCAATGGGTCGATGGTCGGGTATCGATAGAATCAGTGAGGAGTTTCATTCATCAATAAATATCATTGATGATAGATAGTTGAATCGATCGGTTTATATTTGTGCGCAAATCAATTGTCGCGGGAATGGGCCGATGATCGATAATAGCATCGGTAGATCAAGGAATGTGTGGTGCACGCCCAAGGAAGAAAATTGGTCACCAATGGCCTATGTAGCATGGAACAATGGATCATATTTGGTGCAATTTTAGATCAATGGTTGTTGTTTCTCCTTATTTGAGCTCAATGACTAATATTTAAAGATTGTTACGGTAGTAAAACAGTCAGTTTTATGTGAACATTTTGGGTTTTTTGAAGTTCATTAAGGTTTTTGAGGCCCTAAATGATGTTTTTAGAAAATAAAGACCCAGTAGAATAGAATGTACCAAGGTACATGTTGTCTCTGCATCTCAAATAGAATAATTTGGAGAGAGCTATCCAATGAGCTAAACGGTTCGCAAAACAAAGCTCGTATGAGAAAGTTACAACCAAAATAGCGAGGGTAAAATTTTAGGCACCAGATTTACTTCTAGAGGGCATAACTCCAGGCTCAGAGATCCATTTGGGGCACATGAGTAGTCAATGGAAATATTATGATCCATGGAATCCAGTGGTGGAGTCATACTTTGGTTATGGGTTCCTGAAAATATGTTGGGAGAGAAATAAGACATTTGTAGCATACTGGGATAAATTGGGTAAAACAACCTAAACTTCTTTAGACCATAACTTCCAGCTCAAAGCTTGGATTTGAGAAAAGAAATAGTCATTGTAAAGGTATCAAGGATTAGAAGATATTTGTCCACCCATAAATTTGAATTGGGTAATAAAATATTTCAGAAAGTAATAAAGAGATTAATGTAGCAGTAAAAGAGTGGAAATTGCAACATGTAATTGTTGTAACTTTTCACTCAGAATTCAGTTTGAGGCATGAGTATAGCCATTGGAAAACTGTTTCAGAGAGAAATGAATTAAGGAAATTCAAAATTTAATTGTGTAATGTTTCCTTCATAAATTGATGAAGAAATAACATGTATTCTATATGATGAAATGTTGTATGCTATGCATGTCTAACAAGAATTATTACATGCACATTTCTTGCAAAATTAGAGGTACATGAAGGCCACTTTGGTTCTTATATGAGGATTGGAGTGATGGAAGATGATTAGGGATCTTACAGCCATGAGGAAGAGGTCATATGTCTGCATGTCAGAATGGGGAATGTTGAGACAAAGTAAAATGGAAGAAGAGATAGACATGAGCCTGTCACTATGAGAATCCTACATAGATAAGTGTAGAGCTATAGAGCTGATAAAAAAAGGATTATGAAGGATCAAGAAGAAAAACTTCAAAGATTAAACATGTTGCATAAGCAAGTTAACAAGGACTCTGACACTAAGCAAGCAACTAGTGTTAGACAAGTGTCAACATCAAGATCCCATAGAAAAATGGATGATCATGGAAATGATAGGTAGTCAAGAAGCATGAGTAGGAACCATCATTCTCCAAAGCAATCCACTAGAAGGACACATCCAAGTTCAAGGCCAGGGAGAAAACCAAGTGTGTCTCATGTTCGATGCAAAGGATAAGGCCCGAGGCAGACATCTTACAAGGTGAGCTTAGGAAAATTAAGCCACCAACTTTCAATGGTGAACACAAGAAAGGAGAAGAGGTCAAGGCTTTGTTGTTGGAAATGAAGAAATATTTCAAGCTGCATGATTACCCCTCCTGGGTAGAAGCTATAATTTCCACCTACCACTTGAAATGAAAGAAAACGATGTGGTGGGATCAACTTAAGCAGGCCAAGAACCTTGATGAGAAGAGGATCTCGTGGAGGCAGTTCAAAGGATATTTCTAGGAGAAATATTTGTTTGAGCATTACTATGAAAGGAATATGGAAGTGTTATTTGAATTCAAGTTGAGAACCATGATGATGCATGAATATGAAAAGAGGTTCTTTGAATTGTTGAAGTATGTTGACTTCATCAAGGATGAGAAGGTCAAAATACAAAGGTTTGTAAGCGGGTTACCCTCCTTCTAAAGTGACAAGATTCAATATGATAACCCCAAGACTTTGGAGGATACCACAATAAGAGAAAGGAATATTTATGATCAAAGAAAAGGAAGGCTAGTGTTCCAAAAGGATTGGAATGAAAAGATGAAAGGGAAAAAGGATCAAAGGTAGAAAGGTTTTAAGCCACCCTCTTTTAGAAATAATTCCCAAACAAATTAGCGAGGTTAAGCAATCCAAAATGAGCACAAGACTGCAAATTCATCTGGGAAAAGGCCAAGGAAACAACCTATTCAATGTTTTGGATGTGAGGGGAATCACTTATACAGAGACTACCCTTACAAAGGAGAAAGAATGAGAATTGTCCACAACATTTAAGAGGATAAAATAGTGGAATACATGGGAGGGAATATGCAAAGGATTTATGCATCCTTGGACAACAATCAAGAAGAATATCAATCCCCCATGATTGAAGTGGAAGGTAAGATTGATAACTAACCCACACCAATTTTAATTGATTATGAATCTAGCTGTACTTACATAAATGCTAACATTGTTGAAAGATTTCACTTGCAAAGAAGTAAGCATAAGAAATCTTGGTTAGTTCAGTTATCCAGAGGAGCTAATAGAAACATCAATGAGTTGGTTAAATATTATCCGATAGATATGAATGGTCTCAACACAAAGGTGGATGTAAACATCATACCATTGGGTTCATATGATTGTCTAATTGGCATGAATTGGTTGGAAAAGCACCATGCTATCCTATATTGTTAGAACAAGACAATCACATGTCTTGATGAAGAAGGGAAACAAGACAAGATTCAAGGTATTCAAAAAGTTGTAGTTGTTAGAAAAATTTCAACTATGTAATTGAAGAAGAGTTTTAGGAAGGGATTTTAGATTTTTGCAGCCCATATGGAAGAGGAAACTAAAGATAAAGTGGGAGCATTGAAGACCATCTCGTCTTAAAGGATTTTGAAGATGTTTTAAGAGAAATTCTTGGATTTCCACCAAAGAGAGACATTGATTTCTCTATTGATTTGGTGTTGGGAGATGCCCCAATGTCCAATTCACCTTATAGAATGGGCATGCTAGAATTGAAGGAGTTGCAGGTGCAATTTGAAGATTTGTTAAAGAAGGGGTATATACTCTCAACTGTGTCACCTTGGAGAGCCCCAATTATTTTTGTAAAGAATAAATATGTAACCTTAAGGCGGTGTATTGATTTTAGAAAGATAAATAAGGTCACCATAAAGAACAAATATCCTTCGCCAAGAATTGATGATTTTTTTTATCAGCTAAAAGGTGCAAGGATCTTTTTGAAGATTGACTTGAGATCTCGATATAATCAAGTAAGGATAAGAGAATAATACATCAACAAGACATCATTTAGGACAAGATATGGGTATTATGAATTCATGGTAATGCCATTTGGACTATCAAATGCCCCAACAATATTTATGCGTTTGATGAATGGAGTGTCAAGGGAGTACTTGAACAAGTTTGTAATTGTGTTCTTAGATGATATACTTGTCTACCCTAAGTCCTAAGAGGAACATGAACAACATTTAAGAATGGTGTTGCAAGTTTTAAGAGAGCATAAATTGTATGCTAAGATAAGTAAGTGCATCTTTGATCAAAAGAATATTCACTACTTGGGGCATATAATCTCAGCATAGGGGATGACCAGTGCCAAAGAATGTGACAGAGGTTAAATAATTCATGGGTCTTGTCAGTTATTACTGAATATACATAAAAGGATTTTCAAATATTGCAAGTCCAATCACTTCTTTGCAAAAGAAGGGAGTGAAATTTGAATGGACACCCAAGTGTGAAGAAATATTTCAGCAGTTGAAGGAAATATTGACAAGTGCACAGATATTGAATATTGCAGATCTAAATGAAGATTTTGTTGTGTGAAGCGATGCATGCAAGGAAGGGCTTAGTGGATTTCTCAGTAAAAAATATCATGTGGTATGCTATGAGTCTGGATAATTGAAAGAGCATGAAAGAAATTATGCTACCCACGATCTAGAGTTAGAAGCAATTGCACATGCATTAAAAATGTTGAGGCGTTACCTCATGGGTAAGAAATTTGAGCTAAGGAAAGACCAATATGGTATGAAGCATTTGTTTGGACAACCAGCAATAAATTCTAGACAAAATAGATGGCTGGAATTTATGAGTGAATATGACTTTGAAATTAAGCATATAAAGGGAAAAGAAAATCAAGTGGCTGATGCACTTAGTAGGAGAGCACATGAGAAGCATATTGCATCCATTAGCATGTACAAGACTGATACAAAGGATCAAATCATTGCAACAACAAATTCAGATCAACATTATTTAAAAATAAAATAGATATTACAACAAAGTAATTTTCAACAAAAAAATAATTCTTATGAGCTGAAAGAAGATGGAATTCTCATATACAAAGGTAAGGTGTATGTGTCGAATTCCAGTGACCTGAAAAATGTAGTTATGAAGGAAATGCATAGTGTGCCATATGTTAGGAACCCGGGATATCGAAAAACAATTGTAGCTATAAGAAGCCAATACTTTTGGCCGAGAATGAAAAAGGAAGTGGTTAATTACATAGTCAGATGTCTAGAATGCCAAAAGGTAAAGATGAAGCATATGCATCCAACATTTTTTTTACAACCATTGCCCATTCCAGAATGGAAGTGGGAATTTGTCACAATTTATTTTATTACTAAGCTTCCTATAATATTGAAGTAGCATGATTCCATCATGGTGGTGGTGGATAAATTGATGAAAGAAACATATTTTATACCGGTAAATACTACACACAAGGCAACAAATATTGCAGAAATATATATGAGAGAAGTTGCTAGGATACATGGAGTTCCTAAGGCAATAGTTTCAGATTGGGATCCAAAGTTTACTTCAATTTTTTGGAAGGGATTATTCAAAGGATTTTGAACAAATTTGAATCTTAGTATAATGTGTCATCCAGAGTCATATGGACAAACAATAAGGACTAACATAATAATTAAGGACATGCTTAGAATGTATATGATGGATCAACCATCAAAGTGAGAAGATTATATTCATTTAGTGGAATTTGCATACAACAACGGGTATCAAGACTCATTGAAAATGATTCCATTTGAAGTATTGTATGGCAGAAAATGTAACACATAAGTTATTTGGGATAATCCAACATACATAGCAGTTGTTGGGCCATAATTGTTAAAGGAAATTGAAGAGCAGATGGAAAAGATAAAGCATAATTTAAAGGCTACCCAGGATAGGAAGAAAAGTTATGCAGACAAGAAAAGAGTTTCCGAGATTTTAAAGTGGGAGAACACGTATTCTTAAAAGTAAAGGAAAATATAAGTTCGATAAGATTAGGAAGTTTCCTGAAGTTGACAGAGAGATGTTGTGGACCTTTTGAAATATTAGAAAAGTTAGGTCTAGTTGCATACATGCTAACATTTCATGCATCCATGAGAGTGCATAATTTATTTCATGTGTCATTATTAAATAAATATGTGAATGACCCTAACCACATAATTGATTGGAATGTGATCCAGGTGGAGTGCGAAGGGGATTTTCGGGTGGAACTAGTACACATCCTGGACTGGAAAGTCAAAATGATCAGGAATAAAGCCATAGGGATGGTAAAGGTTCAATGGACCTACTATGATCCTGAAGATGCTACATGGGAGCATGAAGAAAACATGAGGGAAGAATACCCACAATTTTTTTACACTTTTGAATAAAATGGAATGCAAGACTCCATTTTGAGCAACTAGAGTTTTGGAACCACATCTCAGATTCCTAGCTAACTGCATTAGGGACCTTGATAAACAAATGGCTCATTCCTTGGGTTGGACTTGATAAACAAATGGTACATCCCTTGGGTTAGCCTTGATAAATGGATGGTAAATCCATTGGGTTAACCTTGATAAACGAATGGTGCATTCCTTGGGTCGGTGAGTTGAGAGGAACATGAGATCATGGTTGGAACTGCTGCTGGAGTTGTAAAATTATAGAATTTTATTTTCTAAGTATTGCGATGTAAATTTGTGTATGTATGTATATTGACATAGTGTGCACTAAAGACAACACATAATTGTAGGGGAGGGGGAATGTAACATCCCTACTATAATCCCCAATTTAATTAATGTTTACGTAGATATAATGTGTGGCTACGACCAAAGCGATGTAATATGGGAATTGTATTTCTATGTTTTAATAATAAAAATGTGATGCCAACTGTTAAGTGTTACCCATGATTTTGGTCATCATGATAGTGTATTGATGATGGTGTACTCAGGCTCTTCATAATAAATTTCTCCTGAGAAAATAGACATTCATCTCTTCCTAGAAAACATACTTTTGAAGAGGGTTCACAGGCTGCTAATATATTAGGGTGTGAGAATGACCCATTCTCACAGGCTGCCTTAAGCTAGGGTGCGAACTTCTTGCACTGTGCTGAATAGCTAGGGTGCAAACTCATCCTAAAGCATAGAAAAAGATAGATTCTCGATGTTTCTAGAAGGGAATCTTCTAGAAGAATGGGTTGGCATTAGAATGGTTATCCTTGTACTAAATTCCCTGATATTGTGGGATCATTCTTATCCAAGTAACCATCTCATTCTCTCCTATATATTGATGGAATTCTCATGGAAAAGGTTAAGCAAGATTCATCGGAGAATTGGTGAGAGAATTGTGTGAAGGACCTAGCTTGAACAGGAGCTTGGAGACTCTNCTTCATGCAAGGATTGAGCAAGTGTGTGTGTAGGATCCAAGAGCCACCGAAAGGAAGCTTGCGAAATCAAGGCGATCAGGTTGTAATCTTCTACTTTCTATTAATATGATACAGTGGCATGTCCCTTTCCCATAAAGCTATTCTCACTTTATTGTGTAACTCCTTGATCATACACATAAGTCGTTAAGTACCTATACCAGATCTGAAAATATACTTCAATAATACCAATAATAAACCATAAACCATTCACCATAACATGAACACAAGAAATAGAGAAAACCCTTAAGGTAGGGTAACACCATATATTAATCCTTATGGAAGGATAAAACTCCTCAAGCAATCCTTGCTTGTACAATCTAATATTCTTCACTATGTTTCGTACATTACCTAGACTTCTTTATATAGCTCTCCCTATCTCCTAGGAACCTTCTAGAGCCTTCTCACATTTATTATCGACTACCATATAGTGGGCCTTTATTAATATAGTGGACCTAGTCCTGCCATTGAATGACCACATTCCCATACATATTAAATGACTTCACTAATAACACGCAACTACATTCCCATTGGGTACCTCCTAGGTACTTATGTTACCTCCCTAGGTATACCACATTCCATCCCCCTTCACATGTTTAGTCCTCAGAAACATTGAAGAAAACCATACCAATATGATCATTTAAGAAATGTAATGCCTTGGTACATAGAGAGCCTTGACCATCCATCTATCCCAATGGAAGTCGAGATGTGAGTATTTATCTGCCTTCTGCACCTTTATCTTTCTACGCATCATGTCAGCGGTTGCCATGGGATTGTTTATGTGGCTTGAGCTCTTTCCATAGTGTTGGTATTCTTCCATGCACCTCTTGATTGGTTTCTGTCACAGTTACTTTCTTGTCGGTGCAAAAATTTGTTGATGCACATGCCCTTGCTTTGATGACTTTTGCATCTCCTATATGATGTGGGTGGTGATATACAACAACCATAGGAATTTCTTTTTTCTTCAAATCTGCATTACTTTGTGCCTTTGAGTCAATGATCTCCTTGCTTCACGATTATGTCCTTCTTGTGGTTTTGCTTCATCTCATTCTGTAGACTCTGCCTCTGGTTCAACTTCAGACTGTGCAATAAATTCTTTGTTATCTTCCATGGGTCCATCTTTCTTAATAAAGTTACATCCTACAATGTGATTTTTCTTTTTCTTGTACCACAACTTTACAAATTTCTTTTTCACATTAATATTAATGGTACCAATTGATTCTATCCAATGATATCCCAAACAATATCCACACTTTTATCCGCCATCCATAGCATAAAATCTGAATGCAACATATTTATCCATGGTAATCTTCAAATCTTTAAAATTTGAACATTTTCACCCTCAACATCTATGCTTTGAATATTCTTTATTGGAACTTGCAATCTATTAACCAAAATTTGAACATTGATAAAATTAGCCATGCAACTAAGGTTAATAGAAACAATGATATTTTCTTTATGGAATACAACCATGAACCTGTAATATAGATTTTTTACATGAAAATAAACTCTTGGTTCTCTCTTTATCTGATTTTTCTCCATGGGACCACTTGTCTAACAATATTTTTTTTAAATTCTACATTGGAAAGTCTCATCATCTCATCATAATCAAGTGATTTCCACCAAAATGCAGCATCACCTTTACAGTTTGAGATTTACCCAATGGGGCCAAGTATCTTCCCATACTGATTTTTCTTTGTTTTAATGAATGATTCAATACTAGAGCCATCACATTTCCATGTAAAATACATCTTTCTATGAAAAAAAACCCCCAAAATAGAACAATAAATTACAAAAAAAAATCATTGCTTTTAAGGCTCTTGAAAAATTGCTGAATTTAGAATGCTCATAACTTTTAGCCTCAGAACTCGGATTTGACTGATTTTTTTTTAAATTTGGTGTTTTTTTTTTTTTTTTTTTTTTTTTTTTTTTTCAAATTCAGCTCATAAAACTTTTAGATCTAAACCTGAAGTGCGCCGCCCTCTTTTTCTTCCCTAGAAAAATTCTGCAAAAAGAGAAACAAATCTTCCCTTCTTTGGCCAAGAAAAGTGCTTTCTTTGATACCAATTGTTAAGTACCTATGCTAGATGCGAAAATATACTTCAATAATACCAGGAATAAAACCATAAACCATTCACCATAACATGAACACAGAAATAGAAAACCCTTAAGGTAGGGTAACACCATATATTAATCCTTATGGAAGGATAAAACTCCTCAAAGCAATCCTTGCTTGGCCTGTCATAATATTCTCCACTATGTTTCATTACATTGCCTAGACTTCTTTATATGGCTCTCCCTATCTCCTAGGAACCTTCTAGAGAGCCTTCTCATATTTATTACATCCAACTACCATAGTGGGCATTTATTAATATAGTGGACCTAGTCCACCTTACATTGAATGACCATTCCCATATATTAAATGACTTCCACTAATAACACATGCTTCTGTTCCCATTGGGTGCCTCTAGGTACTTATATTACCTCTCCCTAGGTATGCCAGTAATGAGACATGAAAGAAGTATTGTATTTGGGCGGTGGCTCAATAGGAGGATGTCCCCTCGAAGAGGAGACAAGTGAGCAGGGAAGAAGATCCTTCCATAATATGATCCATTGTGTATGGTGTTTCCCTACCTCGAGGGTTTGGTAATAATAAAGTGTGGTTTCTTCTATCTTGCTCTATGGATATGTTTTGTATTCAATATTTGTGGTGATTATATTTGTATCTATTCAGGTTATTTTTCAAATTGGGTATTTGAATTCCTCTAGGAAAAATACCCAATTTCAAAAATGCAGCGAGTAGGAAGTCAAATGTTGAAGTTTTAAAATCGCAAAATTTTGAGGATTTTTCCTTGAGCGGCGATAATTTTCTTTATTTCATAGCATATGGAGGCCAATTTTGCCCAAATAAATTACAGATATGAGTTCCTCTCATATTCACCAATTTAAAAAAACAGCCAAAGCGAATGCAGGAAAGTGAAGTTTTATGAGCATTTTAACTTCAGGTTTTAGGGGTTTTCCAGAAAAAGCCGCGATTTACTGCCGAAACTTATTGGGTCTATTTTTGGGGGTTTTTTGTGACGACGACATGATTGCATAGTTCATAATTTTTCATAGGGTGTTCAGATGGTTAATTCCTTTCAAACCACGAAAGAAATTCTTGAATCATTCAAAGCCCCAATTGTTCACACATTGGATGACAGATTAAATGCATTTGCACATGGCCTCTGGTCGACCTATACAGTCTTCACATATGGAGCTCAATGATAGTTTCGCATTGATATTCAAGATTCATTGAATAACATGGGAGATATTTCTTATGGAGGGCCTAAGGAATGAATATAATCAAAAATATATGCTTAGTATGATTTTTGGTGATTGTGATGTTGGTATATGGATAGTTGTCATTACTAGGATGACAACCACTTCCATATTTTGTTGATGACTCTACTCCGCAACTGTAGAGAACATCAATGTCTCACATCAAAAGCTAGTTACCAGCATTCAGTCTACATATTCTCTGGTGGTATTATTCATTCCGATTCTGCTACGACCCTTTTCTTGTCTGTGGATGGGTCTTCTTATTTGGATCCACATGATAGGTGTCACGATCTTTGGAGCATCAATTGGAGTTGGTTATTGTGTTACAAAATATTCCATGAAATTTCACATGAGCACTTGGACATGAGACCAGGCTTACAATGGTGGTTGGACTACTTAGGCATGGTGGATTTCCTTTCTACATACTGGGATGGTTCTTCATTCGCTTCTTAGGCATTATGGTCCACAATTTTCCATGAGGGACCATTTGTGGTTGTACATCAAGCGTTGGGACAATGCTTTCATAAGGGGAATTGAATGTAAGGTAGCTAGAGAAGTAGTGGGGGCCCGGAGAATTATGATAATAGTGGAGGTCATTCAATGTAAGGTGGACTAGGTCAGAGTATATTAAATAAGACCCACTATGGTAGTTAGATATAATAAATGGGTAATTAGATATAATTAATGTGAGAGGGCTATAGAGTTCTACTTCTATAATATTCCTCATCTAGAATGTTCTTAGGAGATGATAGCACACTATATAAAGGGTTCAAGCAATGTAATGAGACATGAAAATTATATTTGGAGAAATTGGCTCAATAGGAGGATGCCCCTCGAAGAGACAAGTGAGCAGGAGAGGATCCCTTCCACCATGGGATCCGTTGTATGATGTTTCCCTACCTCAAAGGTTTGGTAATAATAAAAGTGTGGTTTCTTCTCTCTTGCTCTATGGATCTATTTTGTATTCAATATTTGGTGATTATATTTGTATATCTATTAGGGTTCTTAACATAAGTTGACAATTGAATATATTTTGCTATCTTCACTTTGGTTGGTTTGTTGTCTTGGTCTTGACCTCCGAAACGGAGGCGAGAGTAGCGAAGACCCTAGGAATTATTCACAAAGGTATGTTACTTGTTCCGCCATACTAGCTAATTCAATGGTCAAAACCCAGGGAAAGGTCATGTCTGTCCTATTTTGTTCCTAGATCAGTGGGTTTGGGAGATCTGTTAGTGTCACTTTTCTACCAATTAGTCCGATATCACTAAGGGGAGATGGAAAAGAGATGTGGAATGAATTAATACAAAAGAGAGGAGAGTGTCTAGGATAATGGCCAAGAGGGGTCCAAGAGAAAATTAATTATGGGTATTAATTCAACCTATTTTCCTAAATTTGCTATTTGCATATGAACCTTCCTATTTTTTATTGAGTGTTCCCAAAACCAAATCATTGAATACATGTAAGAGGGTGGGTGTGAGGTAGTCACATACCAAATTTATTGGGCACCTGGGGGTTGGTAAAAATCATCTTGGGGAAGAGTGTGAGTATGAAAGAGAGGTATTAAGCCAAAGAGGAAATTCATTATGGGTGGGAGGGTAGTTTTTACACATGGAGCTTTGATGTATGAAGAGCAAGTAGAGAGCATAAAAGAGATGCTTGGTACAGTTGTAGACATGGAGGGAAAATTCTAAAGCAAGATGGAGCATAATTAGAGCAAATTGGAGCTAGAAAACTAAGAGAAGGTTTACAGGCCTAAATAGTAAACTCTTGGGTGAGTTTCACTAGAACAATAAGTCTTTGTTGTTATTTGCTGGTAGTTTCAGCAACAAACATGAGTTCCCAGTTGAGAGATTCTTGATAACTTGTTCCAGAGAGACCCTAACAAATGAATGGGGTGCAGGGATTGATACCAGTGAATGAGTACATTCCTTTGGTTGGACAGGTCAAGAGAAGAGGTGGTATAAAATTAGGATAGTTGTAGGAGGATAGCAGTGGGTTGTTGGTTTTTTATGAGTTATGGAGTGGATAGTGAGACACCACCCTATTTTGTGGATTACTAGCCTCATCTCAAAGGGTGTTACATTGTTGAGATTTGGAATAGTCGGTCTATGGTTAGATGGAGAGCGTCCGTCCCAAGCAGTTGGTTGGAGAACTCTTGTTTAAATATAGATGTTTATCTTGTTATTGAGTTATTTACATGTGTTATTGTTGTGCATGAACTCTTGTGTAAATGCAGTGTTATATCTTTGTAATGTGAGTTTTAGTTATAGATTTCATGTTGATTATTAGCATGATGTAGATGCTTCTATTTTATGGTTGTAGATAGTAGCTAAATCTATTTTAATTAAGTAGTTAAAAGCTACAAGAAATTAGTTAACTATAAATGAATCAATTTAGTTAGCATAAATTTCATTTTTTATGAGTATTATGCACCATAATGTCCCTCAGATGGGATGGGGTACATTATAGGAGAGAAGAACATTGAGAATGGAACATTGAAGGATAACAAAGGATGCACAAGATCCTATAGTAGCCATATAGGTTGTAGTGTCCATGAAAACTCCATATAGAGTACCCCTTTCTTTCTATTTGCATTTTGTATTGAAGAAGAAACGAACAAAGCATAACCCTCACCTTGTAGCTAGATTTTTCTCATATTGGGTTTTCTAGAATTTGTTGCATCTTGTGTTTGTTGTGTGTGGATGGTGTGTTATTTCTTGGCTACTTTCATTTCAGTTTCAATGTATTCAATATTTTATGCATTAAGTGAGTAATTTCAAATCTGAATATTAAGTAAAAGGTTGCATAATAATATATTACAAAAAATTGTAAAAGATATGTTGTGACGAACTATTTAGTGAAATATCCTTGGTAGTTTTACAATTCATATTGGTATTAGAGAAACTTTATTTGGGGTTCTTTTGGAAGTTTCAATACCCTGGAAGTGGTGTAAGAAATAAGTCTTAAAACCCTAGCCATGGAGGATGATTACAATAATAAAAATCCATGAGATGACTAAGAGGAGAGATTTCAAATTTGGAAGTAGAATTCATTGACATCTCTCACAATATGGTCATCCTCAAGGTAGCTCTAAAGAATGAGTTTGGACCTTTTAGGGAGTTTGATGGCCCCAAATCAGAATCTACATTGGACTGGAAATTTGGAGATAACAAATACCATAAAAGGAGTTGAAAAAAGAGCAAGACGAAGAGAGAACAAGTTCTAGTGCCATCACTTCTTCATAATATCTATTCAAAGTGGAAGCAAAGTGGACATCAAACCTTACCAAGGTGATTTTGATATTGTTAAATTGAATCAATGGTAGCAACAATTAGGTATGAAGAGGACCAATGGATCTATTAGAATTACTTCCTAGTGTTAGGGGCCATGCCCAAACTTGGTGGGAAAAGTCCACATGAATATTCTTAGGATGGAGGGTGATCCCCTATTATCTAAGTGAAAGGAATTTAAAACCCTAATTAAGTGTTGATTCTACTGTATTAGGTATGAAGAAGAGGACCAATGGATCTATTGGAATTACTTCCTAGTGTTCAAGAGTACACCACCTAGGTCAAAAAGATGGCCATTATGTTGGGTATATATCCCAAGAACCAAGATGTACTCCTTAAACATCTGGGGGGTCTACACAATGATTTATAGAGGCAAGTGATGATGTTTAAACCTAGGATAGATCGTAAGGCCTATGTACAAGAAAAATATCTAGAGAATATGGGTGAGAATAAATGAAAACCAAATGGTTCTAAGTTGAAAAACCACTAAGATGCTTACAAGGGAAATAAGTGGAAGGAAAGAAAAGAAGAAAAACCAATGCACTCTTGTGAAAGGATCCAAACGACCCCTATAACCATTGTTATATCAATGGTCACACTAGATATAAGTGTTGGGAGCTACATCTATAGCTTAATCCCAAAAAATATAAGAAGGATGTCAAGAAGAAGAACATGCTTGCTATGGATTTAGGTAACCAAGTAGAGAGTAAATCAGATGTAGATGAAAATATTACTTGCACTATATTGTAGAAGGAAGTGAACCTAAGTAGCCTCCATTCCAAGGAAGATAATGATAACTAAACTCTTCCATATTAAGATATAGATTAAAAAGACAAAGGTGGATCTTCTTTATTTGGTTTTGGTACATAGGCCAACATCATAGCATAATATTTGGTCTATAGGCTTGGATTGGATTTTTCTAACCATCCTCACCCATATCCATTTGGATTGGTAAACAAGGATGTAAATCTTAAAGGTCACTATGTAGTATAAAGATAAAATTGTAAAAATGAAAACTATATTGTTGATGGGGTGGAGGTAGATCTGATACCATTTGATGTGCGTATAGTGTGTTTGGAAGCCCCTACATGTACACGAGGAATGAAATATTCACGAGGAGAGAAAACCAATACTACTTTCGATCAAGGATGGGAATCCTTCATCATCAATTCACACAAAGGAAAATCCAATATCTATTTGGTAAGCGATGTAATCTAAGAAATCAATTACTTCTAGTAGGAAGTTTGTATTACTATTCTTAAGAGATAATAAGCCAGGAGATGTATTAATAAAAGTAAATGCATCTCTAGAGGGATGCATTAAGAGAAAAAAAAATTGGTTGGAGGATATTTTGCAAGAATACTAAGAAGTGTTTCAATATCCTAAAGGGTTACCACCTAAGAGGAAAGTGTAGCATGATATACAATTGTTTCCAAACTTCCCATTGCCAAACATTGGGCTATATAGGAAGTCCATCCACAGAAGTAGATAAAAGTGAAGAAATAGTTGTAGTAGTGATTGGAGCATTGAATAATTTGACCGTAGTAGTGATTGGAGCATTGAATAATTTGACCAAGCACCTCACCTTATGGGCCACCTATCATCATGGTACCTAATAAGGATGGGACTTGGAGAATATGTATTGACTACAAAGCTATGAATAAGATCACCCAAAAAAATAAATACACTATGCCTAGGATCAATGACTTGCAATATTAGTTGCAGCATGCCAAGTACTTCACAAAGTTAGATATCAAATTGGGATAAAACCATCTACGAGTTAAAGAGGAAGACACTTGGAATACCACCTTCAAGACAAGGCAAGTTCTATACGAATGGTTGGTAATGCCTTTTGGTTAATGTAACACACTAGCTACATTTATGCATTTGATGAATGATGTATTGTGTCCCTTTCCAAATTCATTTTTAATAGTGTAATTAGATGATATATTATTTTATATCTCTACCTAACAAGAGAATACCTTACATCTACTGTAGGTGTTAGAGACTCTAAAAAAGCATCAATTGCTGAAAAATCTTAAGAAATGTAAATTTTGTCCGCAATCATTGGTGTATCTAGGGTATGTGATTGATGGAGGGGAAATCAAGATAGATCCCACAAATATGGAGGCCATTCTCAAGTGACCAAATCCTACCAATGTCACCAAATCTAGGATCTTTGTTGGGGCAACACTGTACATGTTGGTCCTAAGGTCTGTACGTGACTACTAAAGGGAAAATCTAGGCCACCTATCAGTTTAGAATGGTTGTTTCTTTTAATTTTTTTGTTGGTTGGTCAGAGGGTTGGTTCTACCAAGACAGGAGCATGGTTGGGTTGGAAAAATGATATGGATGAGGGTCCTCCTTGGTTGGTGGAAAACTAATGACAGACAAGTGAAATAATAGAAAATTAAGGGAAACAACAAATTACTCAATGAATAATCTGTTGCAAGAAGTTCAATACTTAAAATATCATTTCACGACATTAAACATGTATCAAAAACAAAATTACTCCTTCAGGTTGCGATAAAAAATCATCTTCACCAAGAATTAGCTATTTTCACAGGTTGCATATCAATAATGACAAGTTATACAATAGCCTAAGGAAATGAAATGTACTTTGCACAAATCAAAAACTGCATTCAAGATAAGATAACAACACATGAATTTGAATGAAACACTGTCATCAAGAGTATGTTCACCAGGTAGAGAGATTTAATCCATGCATAGAACGAGTCCAACCAGTCTGATGTATAGCTATCCTGTACCCCAAAACTCCGACCCTCAAAACATACAAAAAATACATATTTATCAAGGTTGCAGAGGCTCTCGTCCATCTGGGACTGAGACTTAACTCTACATTAACAGTTGTAGAATGTCTAATTAACTTGACTAACACATTGTTGGAGTACAACAATGTATAATTCACTCTTGACTTAATCAAAAGAGTGGTTCTTATCACACATAGAAGACCACTTATTAATTTAATCTAAAACGGTTCTGGAATTGATTAACTAAAAAATGCTACTGTCTCTAAGACTGAATTGATGCATGCGTGGGATGAATTGTAATTGTGGCAAAAACTGATTCGAAGTGACAGAGCTGAGTTCTGCATTCATCATGGTGTGCACACATGATGTTGGATGCCACTGGAGACAACTAGATGTGCAGCATGAAAATCTATGGTGTGACGTGGTGACTTGACGTCATATAATCACGTGATTGTGGAAGTTTTTTAGGGTGGTTTGGGTCCACACCGCTCCGAACTCCACAATCCACCACAAGTTGTCACGTACCTCATAAGCTATACCATGGTTTCAATTGCAGGACCACTCAGAAAATTAACGTTCGAGCATTTTTCGTCCCAGCAATGAAGTGTGACTGTCGATCTTGTCACAATCTATGATCTAGGTAACCCTGCTATTTTAGTTCCCCTGCTAAAGTTTCTATATGTTTTCCATATTATAACCTCCCTAGACATACTTAACGATGGCACAAATTTCTTAGAGCTCGAGATATTTTGAACACGAAGCATGAATATCTCTCGACATGACTTTCTCCTGAAGTGACGTGGCAGTCTCTCGTTACTTCGACACTTTGGATTTCGGGATCTTCTAAATGTTTTGCTTGGAAATCCCCCGGAGTGACGACCTCCCGAATTTGACGTGGTGTCCATATGTCATATCGTTGATGTGTCATGGAAAGAAGGGTGACATGTGTCACCTGGAAATAGGTGAATGATACAACCAAATGACCTGGAATGAGTGCCACGTGTCATGACTGATGAGTGTGCCATGTGTCTCAACTGATGGTTGCCACGTGCTTCGACACTTCAGGCTTCGGGAGTTTTGGATTGTGAAGCATGAAGTACTCCCGGAGTAGTATGGGCTCGAAGTGACGTGGCAATCTCTCGTTACTTAGACACTTCGAAGTTCGAGAGATTTTGAATGTTGTGTATGGAAATATCCTGAAGTAGTACGGGCCTGAAGTGACATGGAAGCCTGACGTCACTTCGAGACTTCAACAGTTCGACACTTCGATGTTCGGGAGTTTCTAGATGTAAAGCATGGAAATCTCGCGAAGTGATGATCTCACGAAGGGATTAGCCAGTGCTTATCAATACTTAACTCGGGATTAAGCCATGTTTAACATTAAATACTTCGAGAGTTCGACACTAGAACACCGAAGTCGCTAGAACACCGAAGTCGTGGAGTGAATTTCCTAATGCCTTATGTTAAACCCCGCATGATTCTGGACCCCCAAATGGACGAGATCTATTGATTTGATCAGCCTATTGGATCTATAAGTTTTAAACATGTGAAGTAAAGCAATGCATATATATTCTTAAGCAAAATAGAATTTAATCAATGGCTCATTCACATAGTACACAGAGATTTATACCAGAAACCCTCAACTGGGAAAACCTTTCTTATATTCATTATATCGAATTTCACCATTCACCATACAATATATATACAATGTTTTTAGGTATTCTGTAGATACCAAAACCCTAATCCCTTAATCCGGGATTAATTTACAAAACCGCTAAAAATAGCAAAAC
>SNQJ01S0062790.1:21737-41323 GCA_010110895.2 Picea sitchensis
AATTCACTAATGCGAGGGATCGTCAGACACAGTTGTCATATCTGACGCACCCACACACACACATGCAAAGAATATAACACATACCCAATAGGATCTTTACCGTTGAAAATTACCCTGTTCGTTTTGATAATCCAAGCCTAAAAATGACCACTCTGAATTGCTTTTTTTTTCCACGGGTGTTTCCTGTGCATACAAAAAGGCTTGGTCAACCTGTTGTGAGCTCAATCAATGGAAAACATGATGACAAGCATTTTGAACCAAATACAACATGTAATTATCCTTCAAGAAACAATAGAAACAAAATGCCTGAAGACTCAATCAAGAAGGAAACGAATGAGAACCAAGTCACTCAATAATGGGAAACTAACTTAACCAACCAGAAGAGTAAAAATTTGATTAAGGCATAGGGAAATAAGAGAGGAGGGGCAGGGCCGGTGCAAACCTAGGTTACAACATTGGCTCTAACCAGGGATAACACTTCCCTGTGAGGTGCTAAGAACAACAGATCGGTGCCTTTGAATTTAATAAATTTCTCCCACCTTCATTTTCTTACCTCTGTTCTGTTTGTGTGCCATGTATCTCTACCACTGTCTCTCTGCCATTCATCTCTGAAAATTAACACTGAAGCTAACCCCAGTTCCTTTGTTGGGCTATGGAGTCGTTGTTCAAACTAAAACTTGAGACTGTAGTTAAACCCCAGTGCCTTTGTTGGGCTATGGAGTCTTTGTTCAAACTGAAACTTGAGACTATAGATAAACCCCAGTGCCTTTGTTGGGCTATGGAGTCTCTTATTCAAACAAGCTACTGAAAACCAACACACTGAAAAACAATCTTCGAACTAAAAATTAAATGCTCGAACTACGAGCTTATTCTCCTACTCCTAATTTGTTGAAACTTTCTACTTATGTATAAGCAGATTTCCATAGTAACCATTCAAGAAATTGATCTACTAACTGGATTTCTTGAACCTGCTTCGTGAAAATAAAAAATTGAAAATGGAATGACAACTTGCTTTGAAAACTAACCCCACACTTAGGTTGAAACCATGATAGAGGATCAAAACTGATATAATCCTCTAAGTATGCAGCCATCGAATCATAAAAATCATGACCAATTACCTCTGTATTGATAGTAAACTCATGTTCTTTCTTCTCCAAATGAATAGATTTCCCCTGTGAAAAATTTTCTTTCGTAGAAACACCGACATCCTCATTTTCGAGACCCGAAAATGGAACGTGAAAATGTTGCAATCTGTTTCCACTGCCAATTTCTCCCTTTAAGTTTAGATTGGTAATTTCATCACTACTATAAGCATTTGAGGCAATGTCAAATGCAACTATAGTATTGTTGCTGACATCTACAGTTATGATGTCACAAGCATCCTGATCTTCATAAAATCTTTGAGCAACACGTTTACCTTGCAGCTGTTGATTATTTCCTTGTACATAAATGTCTTCAGCATCTTTCAAAGCAAAGGCATCGTAAAAATTAGAGTGCAGCTGATTACTTCCTTTTATTCTAGGAGTAGGAACAACTCGTGTAGTGAGGGCATCATTTGAAGAGAAAGAAAACATGTTCAACTGCTCCTATAGCTCCTCCTCTTTTTCTTGACAAAAATTTAAACACATATAATTTGAAAGTCATCGTAAGTCAAGAATGTGAGTTGATCCCCGACATTTACAGTCATATGTTGAGGGGAAGAAACTTGTTGTTTGGAAAATTGATCATTACTCTCTTCAAAAAATTCATGAAAGTCATCATTAACAAAATCATCCCTCTGCTCATAACTAAGAAAAGGTTCACCTATACATGTAAATCCATCTTTGTGATAATCATCAATATACTTAGTTTCAAGAATAGAAAAAACAGATTTATTAGCTCCAGGATCCGAGGAAGAATAACAATCCAAAAGCGAGATGCATTAGTATGTTGAAAATAAGAACCTGGATCAGATTTCCATTGTCCATATCATTCCTTGGATTCCTTTGTATACAAATATGATTTATGTTGCTTATAAACACGTTCATGTTCCAAATCTCCATCCCAAACTCGATTTAAGAGCCTTACACAAGCTCAGATGTTGGCCTCAATCTCTTCTGCATCATTGAACATCCACTGCAATGATGATGACCTTCTCTCTCTGAGAAAAAGAACCAAATCATGGTGTTGTGCAATTATATATTGCACCATGGCAACAACTTTAGTAGGTTGAATTTCCATGGGAATATTAAGATAAAAATTATGAAGCCTTCTATTGAATACAATAACAACTTCATCCTTCTCCCTTCTCAAGGCAAAGAACTCTGAAAGGTATCGTTCTCACCCCAATACCTCAAAAACACATTACGCAAATCAGTCCATGAGCTAATAGAATCAGCTTCCAAATTTTTGAACCAAAATGATGCATCTCCAAACAAATATTTGCATAATATCCTCGTAACTACATCCTCATGCATAATTTTAAAATTGTCAATGAAATTATTAAAAGATTACAGGTGCTTCTTAGCTACGACATGGTATTCTCCATTGAACAGAGGAAGTTAATCAATAAAATTGGTAGGATAGGCATGAAGGATAAGTGGTAGATTCAGGGGTTTGTAATACTTCTTGATCCTGGACTGAATTTTGGTAAGTTGATTGCAAAGTGGAACAATGATTTCAATAAGTGGTGAATCATATTTATTATTCACAGGCTTACATGACTGGTCATGCTCTGGATAAGTTTGGATATGATCAACATTATGGTTAGTGGGTTCAAATGAAGGAATGAGATTAAGATCGATAATGCAAGAGGGAAGATATTCTCTTCTCAAGGATGGATTGACCATTGTAGGCTTATAATCATCTGAGTAAACAAAGCATAAGATAATTCTTTTCACACGCAAAGGAAAAGACAGGAATGAACTGATGAAGAAAAATATGAGCTCTGTGAAAATACTGATGGCTTGGTACATGGTTTGTCCCTTCCATCTTTCCATTCTCTATCGGGTGGGCTCATTCTCTAGTGGAGTCTTTTGATTGTGGAGTCGTTAGGTGAAAGATTGCAGTCATATGTGTGTCTGGATTTTGTTCACCATCAAAAACTAGATCTGATCGGTGTCGTTCTCCCAAGGAAAGATATTTCATTACTCTGTTCCTCGACAACGACGCCAGAAGATGTTGGTCCTAAGGTCTGCATTTGACTGCTAAAGAGAAAAGCTAGGTAACCTATTAGTTTAGAATGGTTGTTTCTTTTATTTTTTTTGTTGGTTGGTCAGAGGGTTGGTTCTACCAAGACAAGAGCATGGTTGGGTTGGAAAAATGATATGGATGAGGGTCCTCCTTAGCTAGTGGCACACTAATGACAGACAAGTGAAATAATAGAAAACAAAGGAAAACAACAAATTACTCAATGAATAATCTACTGCAAGAAGTTCAATACTTAAAATATCATTTCAAGACATTAAACATGTATCAAAAACACAATTACTCCTTCAGGTTGCAATAAAAACAAATCTTCACCAAGCATTAGTTGTTTTCACATGTTGCATATCAATAAAGACAAGTTATACAATATCCGAAAGAAATGAAATGTACTTTGCACAAATAAAAAACTGCATTCAACATAAGATTAAAACACATTAAGATTTGAACAAAACACTGTCATCAAGAGTATGTTCACCGGGTAGAGAGACTTAATCTATGCATAGAACGGGTCCAACCAGTCTGATGTATTTATATCCTTTCCCCAAAACTCTGACCCTCAAAACATACATAAACTACCTATTTATCAGGGTTGCAGAGGCTCTTGTCCATCTGGGAATGATACATAACTCTACATTAAAAGTTGTAGAACGCCTATTTAAATTGACTAACACATTGTTGGAGTACAAAAATGTATACTTCACTCTTGACTTAATCAAAAGAGTGGTTCTTATCATACATAGAATACCACTTATTAATTTAATCTAAAATAGTTATGGAATTGATTAACTAAAAATTGCTACTGTCTTTGAGACTGAACTGATGCATGAGCTGGATGAACTATAATTGTGGCAGAAACTGATTCGAAGTGACAGAGCCGATTTCTGCATTGATCATGGTGTGCACACACATTGTTGGAGGCCACTAGAGACAACTAGATGTGCAGCGTGAAAATCTCTTGGAGTGATGTGGTGACCTCGCGTCATATAAGTACATGATTGCGGAAGTTGTTGAGGGTGGTTTGGGTCCATATCGCTATGACCCCCGCAATCCACCACAAGTTTCCACGTACCTCATAAGCTATACCATGGTTTCAATTGTGGGACCGCTCTGGAAATTAATGTTCGAGCATTTTTCGTCCCTGCAATGAAGTGTGACTGTCAATCTTGTCACAATCTGTGATCTGGGTAACCCTTCTATTTTAGTACCCCTTATAAATTTTCTATCTGTATGCCATATTAGAACCTACCTAGCCATACTTAGCGATGAGGCAAATTTCTTAAATCTTGAGAGATTTTGAACGCGGAGCATGAATATCTCCCGAAGTGACGTGGCAATCTCTCGTTACTTCGACACTTTAAAGTTCAGGAGATTCTGAATGTTGTTCTTGGAAATCCCCTGTAGTGACGATCTCTGGAATCTGACGTGGTAGCCAGATGTCATATCGATCATGTGTCATGGAAAGAAGGGTGACACGTGTCACCTAGAAATGGGCAAATGACACAACCAAATGACCTGGAATGAGTGCCACGTGCCATGACTAATGAGTGTGCCACGTGTCTCAACTGATGGTTGCCACGTGCTTTAACACTTTGGGCTTCGAGAATTTTGGATTGTGAAGCATGAAGTTCTCTTGGAGTAGTATGGGCCCGGAGCGACGTGGACTTCTCTCGTTACTTCAACACTTCAGAGTTCAAGATCTTTTGAATTTTGTGTATGGAAATATCTCGAAGTAGTATGGGCCCGAAGTGATGTGGCATCCTGACGTCACTTTGAGACTTCGTCAGTTCGACATTCGGGAGTTTCTAGATGTAAAGCATGAAAATATCTCGAAGTGATTAGCAAGTTCTTATCACTAATTAACTAGGGATTAAGTCGTGTTTAACATTAAATACTTTGTGAATTCGACACTTCGGCGATCGAAACAATGAAAAGTTTGGACGCTTGAACGCCCAAGTCATGGAGTGACTTTACTAATGCCTTATTTTAAACCCCGCATGATTCTAGACCCTCGAATGGATGAGAGTCGTTGATTTGATCGGCCTATTGGATCTTTACCGTTGAAAATTGCCCTGTCTGTTTTGACAATCCAGGCCCGAAAATGACCGCTCTGAATTGTTGCATTTTGTCCATGGGCGTTTCCTGTGCATACAAAAAGGATTGGTCGACCTGATGTGAGCTCAATCAATGGAAACCATGATGACAATCATTCTGAACCAAATACGACATGTAATGATCCTTCAAGAAAAAATAGAAACAAAAATGCGCGAAGACTCAATCAAGAAAGAAACGAATGAGAACCAAGTCACTTAGTAATGGGAAACCGACTTAACCAACCAGAAGAGGAAAACATTTATTAAGGAATAAGGAAATGAGAGAGGAGGGGAAGGGGTGTAGACCTAGGTGACAACATTACCTATGATATTTTATAACATCCTTTTTAGCTATCATTTCACCACTCCATTACATAACAACCATTAACACGTTGAAAGGATGGTTGAATCTGATTATAGATGGATTTTCATGCACTCCAGTGGTAGGATTTGTAATGTACCTTCCGTTGAGGTACAAATTCCCCCTACAAAAACAAGGGGTACTCCCTGGTATAAGGTCCCAATTAGACTGTACATCGTTTGGTTTAGGAGTCCCATCCATAATTTGGCCCGACTGCCATTATTGCTAACTTTGATTTTTTGTTACCGGTTAAGGTCTAGTGTACCGATGCGAGGATGGATGCAATGTAGAGATGTAGATGAATCCCATGTATGTAAATACAACTAACCTATCACTAATCTATGCTAACCTATCCTAGCTAGGAGCAAATATAAAGCAACCGGTGAATTATAATGCAACCAAACCTTAAAACAATTCTAACACAATTAGTTGTATAAAAAGGGAAAGATTAGAAGCAATAACATATATACGTATATAATCAGATTAGTCCAGATTACATTAACATATATTGTAACAACTCATGAAACTCAAGGCATGGAAATATTCAAAGAAATACCAGTACTACAAAAATGTGATTAAGATTGTGTAACAATTAGTCTACAACAAACAAAGCATTCTTACAGTCCATAGAAACAACAAACATATTCACTTGAAGTATTTCAAATCTTCGATCAGTTTCTACAAAATATTTCTTCTAAAAAATGTTGGCCCCGAGGACTTCTCAATATTCATTAACACTGTATAATTTCTTGAAATAGTTCTTGGGTCTATACAATGCTTGAAAAGTAAAAAGTCTAAAATCCCCTTCTTCTAGAGTTTCTAATATACTTTATACAAAAAATGGTAACTGTTATTTGTCTTTTTACCTTCTTATTGAAGGAGCAATTAAAATACTATTCACATTCCCTTTTCTTATGAAAAGTGGCACAATGATGAAATTTGAGATAGTTAGGAAAAAGACGAAAGAGAAAACAATGGTTTGTCCTTTTCCTATGGTCTTTTGCTCTAGAGATAAGCCATCCAAACTTCCAACTGATTATACTGTGCCTCAATCCTTCTATAAGATAGCTTCTCTAGCATTTCTTTGATCATGTCCATGCTATCATCCAAGGTGTTCATATCTTTTTCCAATTTTTTCATGTAAGATTGTATCATAGTATGGAGCTTCATTGGTTGTATCAAATGTTGATCAATAATATCGGTTGAGACGAAAGTTGATGTTTCAACCACTTGTCTCCTTCTGCTTGTACTTTCCCAAACACCATTCACTAATTCCTCCATGACTAATCTCTTCCCAAGTTCGTCTAACATTGGGAGCCGACCATGCCTTATCAACTCTTGAGCAACTTTGTGAATTCTTGAGAAAATTCCTATTGCTTTGGTCACTTCTTTGTCTACTCATTTCCCTAGTTTTTGTAAATGATCTAGCACATACAAATATGTCTTCCTCGTTGATTTCAAGGGTCTATATAATTATAGAGGCACATCAAGATTTTCTGCTATCCAAGTATCAATATTGGATATACCTTCTCAGATAATGTTGTATTGCATCAACTGCATATGTATCTTATTTTTTTGTTCAATCACTGTTGCAACCACATTTTGGAAGAGATGCAAGTTGGTGTACATATCAATGATTGCATCTACCAAATCATTTCTCACTTTTCCCGCACTAGCTTTAAAACTGAGAAGACTTATCTCATCTATCTTTAATTGTTGGAGCTTCTCTTCTAACTCTTTGATCTTCAGTTCCTTCTCATTCCATTGGCACAACCTTTGCATATTATCTATAGTTGCATCCATGAATGCAAATCCTACTCTGGTTATTGCCACAGGGTTTTCTCTGACATATCCTATAACGAGTACCCGAGTTACTACAGATAGAGGAGCTCCCTTTGCTTCTGGAACTTTTTAAACCCTTTCTTGTACGATCCAGACCATTTTGCTATCATATGTGAAACTTCAAATGTGCATTATCTCAGTCAACCAAAAAGGTTCCCACGGCCCAAGACCCAACACACTACTTGTTTTTTATGTCTTTGTACCTGCAGTGGATGTTCCAAGGACATTCAAGTCCATGGGGTGTGTGTTTTCTTCTCTGTATTCTGCTTCCTTCATCTACCTTTATTCTTCAACAACTTTATCTGCTACTATTTATGCCGCTATTCTTGATGCTTCAACTAATTTATTTTCCTTTTCGGCAACAACTTTTTCTTCGGCTTCCACTTTTTCTCTTACTTCACTTTCTGCAACAACCTTTTCCTTGTTAGCTTCCAACTTTTTCTTCTTTTTAGCATCATTTTTCTTCTTCAACACTTTCTCTTTGTCCATCCTCTTTTTTTTTCATTTGGTGCTTCATATTCTTATTTTACAGAATCTAAATGGATCGAGAGAGATATGGGTGAAGATATCTCAGCGTCACTCCTTTCTGCATCTTTTCTATCCGCCTCCATTGCAACTTCTTCATCCTCAATCCTACCTCTTGGTTGACCTCGGTTGTTAAAAATAACCTCATCATAGGTTCTGGCATTATGATGCACTCCTTCTTCTTCCCAGAACTATGTGGTGTATTCGTAAGGGAGTCTCATGCTATGAATATGGTCTTTGACAATGTTCTTGGGGTTGTGTCTCCTGAATCGTTCCTCTCCAAAATGGTAGGAGAGAAATATGTCTACTTTTGTCTGGGCCTGTTCGGTGTTTTCAAAGGAATAGTTTCCAATGAAAAGAGGTAATGGAGGCCATATGTCTTTATTTAATCTATACAACATTCCTCTAACCCCATGTATGATTGTTTGATATGCTACTTCCTAGAGCACAAGTTTATTTGGGACGAACCTCGGAAGTAGGTGAGGCAGTTTCATTGCACCATATATCCTTATATATGTACCATGATCCATTAGATACCAATCCCCAAATTTCCTTATAACAACTATGGCCTTGTCGATCATACAGGATGGGGAGGTGCAAAAAATGAACTCATACAGTGGTGCGAGAAAGTGTTCATAGATCCTTTGATAATATGTTCGGTATTTGTGCTCCTAGAGTACTTTGCAGTAAATATGGATAGAAGCATCAGTGGGCAACCAACTCCATCCCATGTTCGGGTATTTTTGAGCTATGCACATGATGTCCAATAGATATAAAGCCATATGGAAACTGGGGAAGCTGCCTGACTATGCTTGTGTAACAATTGAAACTGTATTTTTAAGATTCTTAGACAATATGTCTGCTCAATTGAATGAGGTTCCTACATTCGCACATAAATAAATTAATGGCATGTACGATAAAGGGAACTGTGTTGCATCTAGTTCTCCATACAACCTGCATAGTATGGCTACCATATACTGGTATGGTTTTCTCATATTGGTAGTGGGATATCGACCTTTGACCCGATATTTGAATTGTTTATCTGCTTTATACCAGGTGGGGGAAAAATCCATCGGGGTGATCTCTAACTCGCTAAGGAGTTGGCCATCTAACTTTTTGTTTCCAACTTCTAGGTGATAACATTTGTCTAGATCATCGGGTCTGAATGAAGCTATCAAATCCTTTCTTGCATTAAATATATACATGTTTTCTACGTCCGTGTTCTTCAAAATTCAGAAGATAACATCTGCACAAGGGAATACTATTGGGTGTGCAACCACTTTGAAAAATCCTGATTTTCTGATGTTCTTGAATGCTTGGAGTTCGCATGGGTCTTCTGCTTCTGTAGAGAAATTTGATTTCTTGAACATGTGATAGACTTCCCCCCATTTCAAAGTCTCTCCTTCTTTTTCCAAAACCCTTGATGTATCATCGTATACAGTCCTAACTATTTCCCTATATGTTGTCTTTTGAGAGCTGCCAGATGGTTCAGCTCCTGCTGGATTCATTGTTGCTTTCTTTCATGGTGACATGTCTGAAATTGCATACATTTGTAGCACATCATTAGAAAAATTCATAAACAGTTATTCAAGATATGTTGTTCTTTGTATATAGAAATCAATTGCCTACTGAGATTGTGAAATATTTGAGCAATTCTTTGAGAAAAATGAACAATTTTAAATGTACGTTGGAGGAGTTAATAGTAACTCCTCCGAGCAATACTCAGAAGAGTCTATACAAGTCTTGGGGGTTTGCTCGAATGTTTATCAAATAAATTCTCTGGTTTTCTCAGAGGAGTTACTAGTAACTCCTCCGAGCAGATCAATGGAGTTAACAGTAACTCTCCTGAGCATATCAGAGAAGTTAATAGTAACTTCTTCAATATGCTTTAGAGAGTTACTTAAAATGATTTCCGGGAAAAAAACTTGCAAATACGCAGCAGTGAGGAGCCTTTCGACTAGTTTAGAAGAATAGGTCATGAGCTCAGAGTCTATTCAAGTCTGGTTTCTGTGCCCTAGAAAAAAATGGCGAGGAGGGGTTTCACGATAGTTGCATTCGGATCTAAGGTTTTGGAAATGGTAACAATTCAAGGGGCACTCAATTGTTTTAGTCCTTAGCCATGAGAGGGATTGATTCATTGATGAGGGTGTAGAGGTGAAGCGGTAGAGGAAAATAATCCAAGGGAACATATGCGAATTAGGTTTGACATCGTGCAGGAGGAAAATAGGGGGGAAAGAAACCTTAACCCTAATTTGTTAAGCAAAGAGAATAGCAAGGTGGAAACAAACTTACCGGTTGATCACTGCCACGTGTAGATGGACAGGAAGGACAATTTGCTCGAATGATGTTTATCCGGTTCTCCTATGTCTAGTCTAAGGAAAATGACACAGTGACAACAAATTCAACAACGTTTCATTTGTATAACTTAAATTCAATTAATTAGCATTAAATGCGGTAGGTGACTTCAAGGGATTTCTTAAAAAATCCTCTGAGTAGCTTGAAGGATTTTATAACAAATTTTCTGAACAATTTTTCTTTATCGGAGCGATTGGAGTGAACTCCTCCGAGCACCTCAAAAGAGTTGAAGGGAACTCCTCCGAGCATCACATAAGAGTTGAAGGGACTCCTCTGAGAAGCTCAGAAGAGTTGAAGGGAACTCATCCAAGTAGCTTGGAAGAGTTGAAGGGAACTCCTATAAGTAGCTTAGAATATTTGAAGGGAACTCCTCCGAGTAGCTTGGAAGGGTTGAAAAGAACTTCGCCGAAAATTTCTTAAGACTTCCACTTTGAAGAATTTTTCAATTTTTTCAAGGGAATCACTAGTTACCAGAAGAAGATTTTATTTGATCAATGGGACTTATGATAATTTTCTTTAAGTTTTAAAAAATAAGGAGGATCCATTTTAGGAAAATATCAAAATAGGAGGTAAAATGGAGGGGTTGTAATGCTAGTCACAACACCTTCATAACAACATGAAGAGGGAGGGGGTTTTCTAGTCTAAATGTGCATTGATGGGAACATTATGATAATATTTGTTTCAATATTGTTAGACCATTTCAACAAGAATCCATTCAATTCATGTATTCAATGACAATTTTTTATATTATTTCAGATTCCATATACAATGTTTAGATGAATAATTTCTCTAGTCAACAAAATTCCAACATTCTATCTTTTAAATTAAGTAGAAAATAATACTAGCATTCAGTATAGATAGTAGTACATTACATAATCTGATATTTTATCATCATTATCATAACTATGATCATTCATTCAAAATTAATCCATCTCTATTGAGTTATCAAATATACTTAACTTATTAGTCACAAAGGATCCTTTAGATACAAGTCTATTCCCTTTCATGGATAGAAATTCTAAGGACTAAGGAATCATGTATTTAAGTGCATGCACATCATAGCATATACATTTATTAAAAATAAGATTCAATCATCTTCATGGTTTTTATAAACTCCATAGAATGTTTCATGACTCCACAAGTTTTTTATCTCATTAGTCAAGTAAGCATAGTTACATGTCATGCCAAAAAACACTCATAAGATTAAAAAAAACGATATTGAAACCAATTCATAACATAAGCCATCATATAACAAAGGTTTTCAATTGATATATAAATGAGGACTTATAGTCCACTTGCTTCACAAACACAGATACTTTGCAAAATTAATTTTTTGATCTTTATTTCTCTAATTTATTGAAAGATATCTATTATCTGAATGGCTACAAGGCCTCTATTCTTGGTTCATCTTTGAGTGTAACTACTATTCAAGATTAGAAGTATGGCCTACTCTTTGGTGTAGCCTACACACATCAACTGGTGGAAAAAACAATAGTAATTAGGTCAATAAAAACCAAGACTATGAAAATGTTGTGTCATTGAGATCTTTGTCTTTAGTGCAACTCATTTGCACGTTGATATCCAACTGCACTAGGTCTCTCAATATTCTTGAGGTTAAGACTCCATCATGGTTCAATGTGTGTGTTTATCTCTGATTGTAGTGGATTTCTTAATGAGTTGAAGTTGTCCCAAATGTCCAATCAACAAACCCTTTATNATTTATTAAAAATAAGATTCAATCATCTTCATGGTTTTTATAAACTCCATAGAATGTTTCATGACTCCACAAGTTTTTTATCTCATTAGTCAAGTAAGCATAGTTACATGTCATGCCAAAAAACACTCATAAGATTAAAAAAACCGATATTGAAACCAATTCATAACACAAGCCATCATATAACAAAGGTTTTCAATTGATCTATAAATGAGGACTTATAGTCCACTTGCTTCACAAACACAGATACTTTGCAAAATTAATTTTTTGATCTTTATTTCTCTAATTTATTGAAAAATATCTATTATCTGAATGGCTACAAGGCCTCTATTCTTGGTTCATATTTGAGTGTAACTACTCTTCAAGATTAGAAGTATGGCCTACTCTTTGGTGTAGCCTACACACATCAACTGGTGGAAAAAACAATAGTAATTAGGTCAATAAAAACCAAGACTATGAAAATGTTGTGTCATTGAGATCTATGTCTTTAGTGCAACTCATTTGCATGTTGATATCCAACTGCACTAGGTCTCTCAATATTCTTGAGGTTAAGACTCCATCATGGTTCAATGTGTGTGTTTATCTCTGATTGTAGTGGATTTCTTAATGAGTTGAAGTTGTCCCAAATGTCCAATCAACAAACCCTTTATTGATTAGTAGAAAATGAAATTGATTGAAAACACCCAAAGGATTCTTTCAGATGGATGAGGTTGATACACCATCATAGCTATATGCATTATCAATTTTGATTCTAGTGACTGGATACCAATGTTGTTTACACCATTAATTTTATGAAACACTCATACAATTAAGAAACATATATATGAAAATGTATATTCGTTGGGTTGTTATATTCTTTGCAATGAAGTAACATTCATCCAACTATATAGACAAGGTGGATCAATTGGTTAATGAGTTGATTGACATGTCAAGTCGAGTTGATAGTCAAGTTGAAGGTCGAAGTGATCGATGATTATGTCTCAGGTGTAGACCAAGTTTAGTCATGTAACTCTTCATTAAATGAGTGGATAATACAACAAGAGAGAAAGATGCTCAAGGAATGATGGTTTTCTTGGTTAAGGGTTTCCAAGGTAAAATATCTATGTACTATGTGTGTTTGTCATTTATTTTATGCTTAAATTTGTTTTCTCTTCCCTAGTTGGTTTAGTGTGAGGATTAGTTTTATCTACATATGGTATCACAAATATTCAAAGCTTCTTTGATACATTTGTTGTATTAGATCAAGTTTAAGGAGATCTTGGATATGAGCTAAACCAAGACCCGGTGGGAGTTGTAAGTTGGTGATCTTTGAAAGTTGTGCTTGAAAGAATGGCAACCAGTTTGAGGATAGAGATTGAAATATTCAATGGCTATAATTTTGAGATTTGGGAGCTTAATATGGAAGATCTCCTTGTAGATCGAGAACAATAGGAAGTTGTGAGCCCTAGAACCATTCTGATGGGTATGTCGAGGGAAGAATGGGAGAAACTAGAGAGAATGGTAGGGAATATGATTCAAAATTATCTTTTAGATTTAATGTTGCTAAATGTCTCAAGTTAATACTTTGCAAAGAAACTGTGGGACAAGTTGGGAAGCTTATACTAGTTGAAATCATTGGTAAATAAGTTGTTCCTTTAGAAGAAACTGTATCTTCTAAGGATGCATGATGGGATCTTAGTAACAAAGCACCTGGATGCATTCAATATTTTAATAAGTTAGTTATTGCTTGTGCATATTAAAATCAAAGAGGAGGAGAAATGTATTAGCATGTTATGTTCTTTTACAAACTCATGGGATAACTTAGTTGTGGCTATAGGGAGTAATTTGACCACATTAACACTTGAAGATATGGTTCATATATGTTTTCAGAATAAATGAGATGGAAGAACATGGAAGGATCAACCAAAGATGCCTTGATGGTGAGAATTCGATCGACCAACAAAGATAAAGGAAAATTATTTGGTAGAAAGTCTAAGTCGAAGGGTAGATCTAAATCCATGGTTTAATCGTCAAGAAGATGTTGGAAATGAGGTAAAGATGGCATTACAAGAGAGGACTACAATTCGAAAGCGACATAGATCAGTCCAAGATATGACGAGAAGTGGTCAACTAAGAGAAATGTTGCTACGAATAAGGGAGATGATGTGTATATGGCGTCGACTAGTACACAATCCAATCATGATGTTTGGTTGATCAAATCATGTGCATCCTTTCACATGACACCCCATAGAGAATGGTTATGTTAATATGAGAGATATGAAGGGGGAGATGTATTCTTGGGGGATGACTTGAAAATAAAAATTGTTTGATAAGGAAGAGTCTGAATGATATTGCAAGATGGGATGAGTAGGACCCTTCTAGGTGTGCTACATATTTTGGGTTTGGAAATAAATTCGATATTTGTTAGAAAAATGAGTGACACAGGAGTGCACACTATATTTCAGAAGGATACATGAAAAATGGTTAGGGAGCGATGGTCTTAATGAAATGATTTCAGATTGGAACCCTATACATGTTTTTAGGGATCGTCGACTTAAATGGATGAAACAACATTATTGTTCTTGAATTCAACTCGACACAAATCAGGTTGAGTCGATACAAACCAACTCGAATGTTCTTCGTCAAGTCGACCCAACCATGTTATGGAACTAGAGGATGGGACTTATTGGAAAAAAAGTACTTCGAGCTATGCATAGCAAAGCTATGGTTGAAGGTTTTCCTTATTGTAATTTGGAAGTCAATTTTTGTGAGCATTGCATATATGGAAAACAAAATAGGGTTAGATTCCCATCTGGATATACAAGGGAAAAATGGATTCTAGAATTGATACATAGTGACGTGTTTGGGCCTGTATCGTTCCCTTCACTAGGAGGATCTATGTATTATGTTTCCTTCATAGGATATTTTTCCAGGAAGACATGGTTATATTTCCTAAGGAATAAATCAAAGGTTTTTGATAAATTCAAAGAGTTTAAATCTCATGTGGAATACAAAACACATAGGAAGATCAAAGTGTTGAGAACTGACAATGGAGGCAAATTCTATGGAAAGTATTTTGAGAAGTTCAACAACCAGTTTGGCATAGCACGCAAAAATACCACACCATATACCCCACAACAAAATGAAGTTGTTGAAAGAATGAACAAGACGTTGCTAGGGAGCATGCTTAGTGGTGCTAGGATCACACAAGAATTATGGGTAGAGTCAGTTGACACTGCATTTGATAAATATGTATACTTCATCAACGCTAGTCGACTTGAATCCATATGAGGTATGGTTTGGTAAGAATCCTTCAATTTCACATCTTAGAGTCTTTGGATGTGATGAATTTGTGCATGTTCCCAAGGAAAATATGAACAAGATGAACAACAAGGTATTCAAGTATATTTTCATTAGCTACAAGGATGGAAAGAAATAATATAATCTATGGGATATTCCATTAAGGAAAATTGTGTATATTCAAGATGTGATCTTCAAGGAAGTCGAAGGAACTTCCAATACTGAATGGGTTCAAACAGAGAAAGAACCAGAGAATTTGTTGTTTGAACTGAGGAACAAAGAACATGATTCAAATGAGTCTATTGAATCATATGAAGAGGTGGAAAAACCAACTATGATGGTAAGTACATCTGAACGAGTAAGGAAACTAGATGAAAGGTATACTCTACTTGATTTCCATTCTGCATTTGTGTTATCTTCCACTAATGAGGAGCCCAAGTCAATCAGGGAGGAAATCAAATTTACAAAGGGTAAACTTTGTATGGATGGCATGGTTGAAGAAATGGAATCCTTACACAATAATGAGACATGGGATTTGGTTGAGCTACCTCATAGAAGGAAACTTGTTAGTAGCTAGTCGGTGTTCAAGAAAAAGTTGAATGCAGTAGGTCAAGTTGAGAAACACAAATCTTGACTAGTAGCGAAAGGGTATTCCCAAATCGAGGGAGTTGACTTCAGTGAGATTTTTTCCCCTTTTGAAAAATGAACTTCCATTATAGTACTAATATATCTGGATAAAACATTTGATCTTGATATAGAGAAAATGGATGTGAAGAAAACATTCCTACATGGGGACTTGGAAGAATAAATCTACATGAAACATTCCAGAGGATTTGCAACAAAGAGAATGAAAGATCTTATGTGAAAAATGAAACGATCCCTTTATGGTCTAAAGAAATCACCATGGATGTGGTACCAAAATTTTGACACATACATCCTTAGTTTGGGATTTGTGAGAATCAAGGTTGATCACTGTGTATATTCCAAGGAAGAAGGCACTCATTTCGTATATGTAGCTTTATATGTCGATGACATGTTTATGGTCGGAAACAACATGGATGTAATAAAGGAGGTGAAGATGCAGTTGTCCTCTAAGTTCAACAAGAAGGATCTCGATGCAACAAACTTCATTCTGGGAATGGAGATCAATAGAGATTGAGAAGTTAGAGATATTTGGTTTAGTGGAAACAAGCCCCACCACTAAGTGTTAAAGTTGTAGAGTATTTCACTATGGAAATTAAACTCAGACATAATTACATAATAAGTTTTAAACATCATCTCGAGACGCTATTTAAACTCGGTAACATGGTTTTGTTGACTACCAGACCAAATAAAAACTAACAAAACCAAATAAAAACTTGTCATAAATCTAATTAGGGAGATTATTGTATGGAAACACATGCTTGGAGGACTCTAGCCATTTTGGAGTCATGATGTCCTCAAGAAGTTCCTCTTCACTGTGATGCTTCTTGGGGTCTGTTGCACCTGAATCCAACAACTAGTTCAAACGTTGCTCTAGTTCCTGCCGAAATTTGTTCTCATCGTTGTCTCATCGAAACTCTTGAATGACTTCTCTCTATGCCTCTATGAAACCAGGATGAGGAGGTAGGTTGGGGTGGATACTAGGATCCGGGATAGGTTTAGGAGGAATGGGAACATAGGTTGAAGGCTGAGACAAAGTGGGTTTCACATCCTCATAGGAATGAGAGGTATTATTATGAGGTTGCATGGCTAAATGATTGTAACAGTGGCACTCTAGAGAGGTTGGGAGAAGGTTTGGTGTGTGGCGACCCTAGAGCCATGACCTAAAGTGGCTAACTCACTTTGGTTGGCCTCTCTCAAGAGGCATAAAAGAAAAAAAAAGTCAAATAGGAGTCGGGAAAGAAGGAGGAGGAAAACTCAAAGTTGGTGTTAGCACATGAAATGCACCAGGGACAATTCCACCTCATTTTCACTTTTGTTTGGGTTTAGTTGAAGTCACATGGTCAATTTAGTCTCATGTATAAAATATTTTAGTCGCTTCAATAAGATAATTCTAAGGTCATTATATCATGTTTTAATAATCCTATGGGTCTTGTTATGTTACAAATACAAGGTTCCCTAAGATTTTAAATCAAGTTGGTACCTTTATGGCTTGTAGCCAATCAGTTTCAAATTTCGTTGCAAAAACTCCTAATATTTCGCAACATCACATCACTGCAAAAGTGTTGAAACAAAGGTTTTGCAGCGAATCCACTACAAAAGTGCCTGATTTCAAATTGTTGGTTGATTTAACTCCATGGAAATTGCACAAGATAATAATGAAGAATAGATTTTTGGTCATGTCTTACGTGATTCACATATTTCAAACAGTAAAACCCTATTCGCTGCGAAATTCATGGGCACTACAAAATTGCATTGCCAAAACTCTATTTATTGTTGAAGCCCACCATTATCTTTCTGATTTTTACAAGAGGTCATGTCATCTAAGAAACAACAACTAAGTGATTAAGAAATGGTCAAGGGAGGTCTTATTTTTGGTCTACTCAAATTTTGAAACTGACAAGTAAAGGGTTTTGAAATTCTCCACTCAAATTGATTTTTTGGATATGGAGCAAGTTTGGTACGATCTAATTTCATCGAATGCAAAGGCTAACACCATCATAAATATTGTACATGAGTAAAATCAGGTTTTAAAGGAAGATACTCAAGAACAAATATTTCACAGCGAAATACAATACGCTGCGAAATTTCCTATAGCAACAGTTTTGATGTGAACTGGTACGCTGTGAAATTGTATTTTAAACATATCTTTAAAAAAATGATCTATTTTTTCTCAAATGTTTTTTGGAGAAGAATTATAATGTTATTTACTTGTTGACAAAAATTCAGCCTGACCCAATTTACCATTTGAGAGAAAATTTAAAAACATAAGCTACATAAGTTTTGCAGTGAAAGTGTGTTGCGAAATTGGACAGATTTCTAGAATTCGACTTGGTGGAGCTCCAACGTGGCAAGAACGACCCAAAATTGAGTTGGATGATAAATTTTTAATATTTTTCTATCAAATTCCATGACTTTCTCTTCAGTTAGCACATTTTTAGTTGGTCAAAAACAGAATACTAAAAAACAGGATCTAGAATTGAATACTATTCTGTTTTCTATTTCAGATCATATAATTATGTAACAATTGCTATTTTTGGTAAAACATAAGGATTTGAATCCCTTGGGGGAGGAATCAAGGATTTTTAATGACATCATATATATTGTAATGCTAACAAGAGAAAAGGGTTCAGTCCATGATCCAAGAGAGGCTCAAGAGAGCTGGAGGAGCAGTGTACCTGCAAATTTGTAATCCTGAGGGAATGTTGTGTAATTTTTTATTCCATGGAAGATTCATGAAAGTTGTTTTTATCAGAATGTGATTCATTTGTTATCGATTTCTTATTTCATCTTCTTGCTTGAAATATAGTGCATATTTTGAAGATCAAAGGATTCCTATGATTAATAAATCCATGAGCAGTAGAGGATTTGTTGCATCCTGCTTGTTAATCATTGTTTTATTTCAAGTATCTTGCATTTTTTTTCCAGAAAGGATTCATGCCTGATGTATGTTCTCCTTTTCGTTATCTTCTTCACTCTTCTATCCATCATTATTATAAAACTTTCTCTTGATATGTAGCTTGATTTCCTTCAATCTGCAGAGAGGTTATGACTCCATGCCCAATGGTGAAAGATCATTGATCTGCAATTAATTTGTTTCTCTCTCCTTTCTTGTAGAGTCTTGTTGATCCACCTACCAAATTTGATTTAATTATTCATATTATGATGTCCTTATAGCATTCTAAGGGTAACTTCTAGTTATAACATTTATGACATCGTTGTCGGGGACGAAGTTGAATTTTTTCCCTAGAAGGAACGACAAAGCTTAGTGTTGGTCACTATAATTGCTTAATTAATTTTAAACAACCAAGTGAAACATAAATTATCAACCCAGGGAAGTCTTTTGTTTCAAAGATAGCCACGCACTATATATGCTCAATTCCAAAAGAACTTAGTGTTGTAGTAAAGGAATTCACACTATTTACTCTTGCTTGAATGAACTGAAGCTCTAAATTAAATCACAGGAAAGCAATTCCCCTATTGCAATTCTTTTAAAGCTTAATTAAGAATCCTGGATTACATTAAAAATAATAATGCAATGGGAAAGAACAACTATCTTGCAATTAGAGAACAGGACCCTTACTCTCAAACA
>SNQJ01S0062791.1:18876-49938 GCA_010110895.2 Picea sitchensis
CCCCCCAAAATAGAAGCAATCAAGGACCTTTTGAAAGAAGCTCCCTCAGACATTCTCATGCTCCAGGAGACCAAAATAGAAGGGCAAGCTCTTCTAGAGATCAGTGGAACAAAGTGGAATAAAAGATCAGGCAAAGCAGTCAGTTCAAGGGGAACCTCTGGAGGGTTGGAAACTCTTTGGACCGAAGACCTATTTCATCTGAATAAGCATTATGAAACCCAGCATTGGATATACACGGAAATGAAGCACAAAGCAAGTAAGTTTTCCATTTCTCTCTTTAATCTTTATGTACCTGTTTCCTACGTTGAAAAACGAGAATGCTGGAAATCTCTCTCGGCCTTTTTAGAGGAGGTCTCTCCCAACAACATCATCATAGTCGGGGACCTAAATATAGTAATGAAAGCAAAAGAAAAGAGGGGGGGCTCCAGCACCAGAGACCCCATGCTGTCCAAGGTAGAGGAGATCATACAGTCCTGGGACCTTTTAGAATTTAACCATGTTCAAGGCATGTATACTTGGTCCAATAACAGGGTGGGCTCGGACCATATCTCTGCCTGTTTGGATCAATTCCTGGTGCAAAGGGAAATAATGATGAACAATAAGATCATCATCACCAAAATTCTGCCTAAACTCACCTCAGACCATAAGCCAATACAACTTCGCCTGGAAGAAGAAGAAGACCTGGGCCCTATTCCGTTTCGATTCAGCCCTTTATGGATCGAGAGAGACGATTTTTTAGAGACAGTTAAAACAACATTGGCCAATTCCTTCTCTTGATCCTCAAGCTATGTATGGGAGAAAAAGATGAAAGCCAAAAAACAAGCTCTAAAGGACTGGATAAAGAAACCAGCCCCAACTCCTACTGAACAAAGAAAAGAAGCAGTGCAGTCACTGCAGACTCTGCAAACAGAGATGGAAAGCAAAGACATCATAGTAGAGATGTTGGAAAAAGAAATAAAAGTGCAACGATCCACATATCAATCTTTCCGAAGTGAAGAAGAATATTGGAGACTCAAATCCAGAAGTCTCTGGCTGAAGGCAGGGGACAGGAACACCTCTTTTTTCCACCAGCAATATAAAGCGAGATTATCCAAGAATCATATACAAGAAATAAAAACCATGGACGGCCAAGTCTGCAAAGGCTTCAACCAAGTCAAAGTTATTGCAAAGTCTCATTTCGGGAATTTATAGAGAGAAGATATCCAAAGTAATGACGAGGAAGTTGTCAATCTCCTCTCCAATATCCCTTCTCTAATCAGCTATGAAGACAATGCATTACTCTGTAGACAAATCACCGAGGAAGAAATCATCAAAGTAATCTGGTCCATGGAGGCAGATAAGGCACCTGGGCTTGATGGATTCACAATCCACTTTTACAAATCTTGTTGGCATATCATCAAGGGCGATCTCCAGAAAATGATAAACGAGTTTACGAAAAAAAGACAAGGTAGGAGGAGGAACCAACTCCACTTACCTCTCATTAATTCCCAAATAATCCAACCCGGAAACATTTGCAAGATTTAGGCCCATATCGTTGTGTAACGCATCCTACAAGATTTTGGCTAAACTACTGGCAAACCGGATCAAGCCGCTTCTAAAAAGATTGATCTCCAGCCCTCAAGGTGGCTTTGTGGAAGGAAGGCACATACTGGACAATGTAATCCAAGTCTAGGAGATAATACATTCAAGCATTCAGCGGAAAGAGAAAGGTATGTTGATAAAACTAGATATGGCGAACGCGTTTGACAGAGTCAACCGCTCTTTCCTGTGCAAGGTTCTTCTTGCCTTCGACTTCTCGTCTCACTTTGTACAGCTAATCAAAGCCTGCATAGACAATCTGTGGGTTTCCCCACTAGTCAATGGCCGCCCAACCAATTTCTTCCAAGCTCAGAGAGGCATCAGGCAGGGATTCCCTCTCTCCCCTTTCCTGTATATATTAATGGCGGATTCCCTCAGCCACAAATTCACTGCCGAAAGGTTAGCTGGTAAAATTCCAGGCCTCAAATCTTCAAATGGAGCAGAGCCTATGAACCACGCACTTTTTGTTGATGATTCCCTGCTTCTTGGGGGAGACTCCAATAGAATATCCAAAGCATTTGACTCAGTCATCAGGACTTACTGCAGAACCTCGGGAGCGCTAGTCAACAATAGCAAAAGTGAAGTCTACAGCTGGAATATCGGCCAGCCCGAACTCACATGTATCATCTCTATCCTCGGGTTCAAAGGCCACGCAATTTAGGACAGGATCAAGTACCTCGGGCTCCCCATCACCTCTGGCGTAAATAAAAGATCGCTTTGGAGCGACATTATCTCAAAAATCAAAACTAAAATCACTGCGTGGGGAGGCTATTGGTTGACCAAGAGAGGTAAAGCCATATTAATAAAATCTGTTTTTTCTGCGCTCCCAATTTACCAGGCAACATTTCTTCTTGCACCCCGATTAGTGACGGAGCATATCTCCAAGCTCCTCAGAGATTTCTTGTGGCAGGGAGGGAAGGGAAACAAAAAAAAGATTCACCTAGTGAACTGGGAAATGGTTAAAAAACCCAAGGCAGAGGGAGGGCTACAAATCAGAGACCCCACACTTGCCAATCTAATGCTAGGAGGAAATATTTTATGGACGTTGATTCATGAACCCACGCATCCAGTTAGCGTCACTCTGCGAGAAAATTACAGAGTCAACAAATCTCTTAGCAACCTCCAAAGTGGCAGCCCAGTAAATTGCATGCAGGTTTGGAAATTGTGCTGCAAAAGCAGCATGTTTTTCAAAAACTTGGTCTATAGAATACCCGGAAATGGAAAACGTATGCTTCTGTGGCTGGATAGCATCATGGGGAAATAACCCCTGGAAAAAAACGAGGACATGGCAGAACTCAGAGCCTGGATGGAAAGAGCAGGAGTAAACAACTTATATGATCTCTCGAAATGGGATCAGCGTGGAGAGTGGGCAGGATGGGATTTTCACGGAATCCCAGCCTGATTAGCACTGCAACAATCCATGCTAGAATATTTGTTGGAGGACGCCGCCCCTGTCAATAAGACCATGAAAACAGTTGGGGATGGGGCAAGACAGGTGTTTACACCATAGCAGCAGGATACAGCACATTGCAGGCTTCAAGAAACAACAGTCAAACCCCGGCCTTCTGGAAAAACGTCTGGGAACCGCTAGCCATACCAAAAGTGAACTTCTTCTTCTGGACTCTGGTGCACAATAATATTCTAACGGGAGATAATCTAGAGAAAAGGAACATTGCGGGGCCACACAAGTGTGTGTTATGCAACAATAATTCCGAAACAACCCAACATCTTTTCATGGACTGCAACTTTGCTAAAGAGGTCTGGGGTCTCATGCTACAGGACTTTCAGATCACAATCCCTTCCCAGAATTTTGTTGCGGAATTCTTTGCCTCCTGGAGACGTATCTATCCCCAGCGAATTCCCTCCAAGTCTTTCTAGCGCAAAATCTAGACAGCTATCCCCAAATATGTATGTTGGCAGATTTGGCTGGCACGCAATCAATAGATTTTTAAAGAGGTGCGACACTCTCCGTTGCAAGTAGTTGCAAAAGCTAAATCTTTCCTCCTGGAAGCTGCTCAACAACAGTATTTTAAAGAGGATCACCTGTTACAACCATAGGAAAAGAGGTGGCTAAGCCCTCTTGTGCCTTATCCTAGTAAGCAACTTCTTCCCCCACAAATAGTCAAATTAGATTGGCGTATAAGAGATGATGATGACAAATTTCAGACTTGGTGGCGGACTAATAATATAAGTACAATCTTCTTTGTTGGGGCGTCAAAAGGAAACCCAGGTGTCGCTAGCACGGGAGGGGTCATCTACTCCCCGAATGGGACCACAAGAGATAGCTTCTGCTGGGAATTAGGCCAGAAATCCAACAACCAAGCTGAGTTGCTAGGGCTTATCAAAGCTTGTCTTATCGCCAGAGAAAAAGGTGTCAAAGACCTTCAAGTTTTTGGAGATTCATAGATAATAATAAAAAACTTAAACACGGAGGCATGGTTCAGCAATGCCAGCCTAAACAAAACCTTGTACAGATTGAAGAGAGTCCTCCTAGACTTCAATTCGTGAAAGTTTTATCATATTCTAAGAAGGTTAAACAGTGAAGATGATCAGATGGCGAACAAAGGCAGCACACTTATGAAAGGACTGTTAATTGTAAACAATGAAAGCTTCGTCCAAATTCCCTGAGAATGATGTAAACCATAAGTAGAGGCAGCTAGAAGACAACATTGTAATAAGGGTCGCTCAGGCAAAGACCCATTTTCTTTTCAGTTAATAAACCCCATATCCGTTTTAGTTATAAAAAAAAAAATGATCAATTTCTAGGTACAAAACTTTATTATAATAAGTAAAATCTAAATTCCAAAATTCTAAATTTACATTTTAAAACATTAAAAATAATATTGAAGATGATTTAAATAATTGTTTATACTATTCTTTATGTAAAAAGTGTTATATCATTAAATACATCACTATAAATCTTGGTACAATTTTATAATATTCTAACAATTATTTAATCTCATGTTGACTCTGTATTTGTTGGGTGCAAAATGTATATGACAGAAGTCTTGGGTGCAAAATGTATATCATGAAACAAGATCGACATTAAAAATGAAAAATAAAAATAAATTTCAATAATTAATTGAATAAAATTTAACAAAACATTATCACATATTAATAATGAATACGATAGTTAATATTAATATTATAGGATAGATATCATAAATTTAATTTATTATTTATTTATTAATATTAATATAAAATAGCATATACAAGTATATATCCATTTTAACTTTAGAGTCAAGAAAGATAAATTTCTAGGTACAAATCTTTATTATCATAAACAAAATCAAAATTTCAAAATTTCAAATTTACATTTCAAAACATTAAAAATAATATTGAATAAAATTTAAATAATTGTTTATACCATTCTTTAAGTAAAAAGTGTTATAGCATTATATAAATTACTATAAATCTTGGTACAATGTTATAATATTTTATAAATTACTACATTTTATATGTCATGATCTGATTGGATAATAGATTGGAGGTCTTATTGACGACTTAGCTATTCTCAATGTTTTATATGTTATTATATCTAGACTTTTGTCTTTTTGAATCATATATTTTCTTATGCATTTCATGAAGGTGGATTAATGCTAGCAGTAGTTCGAATGTTTGTCTTAGCATTTTTTGCTAGCTAAATTTATACCAATGTTTGATATGCTAGCGTATCCAAGGTTTGTCTATTTTTTATTATTATTAAGTACTTAAAGTAAGTAAAAAGGTCTACCACAAGCATTTTTTCTTAAATGTTTACACAGCGAGAGGTCGTTGTACCGTTCTCATAGCCTTAAATGTTTACCTAACATGCCTCAGAGCCTTAAATGTTTACTTAATAGGCCTTAGAGCCTTAAATGTTTACTTAACATGTATATCAAGAAATAGGCTCGACATGAAAAATAATAATTAATTTGAATAATTAATTGAATAAAATTTAAAAAAAAATTATCACATATTAATAATGAATACGATATTTAATATTAATATTATAGGATATATATCATAAATTTAATTTATACTTTATTTATTAATATTAATATTAATATAAAGTAGTATATACAAGTATATATCCATTTTAACTCTAGAGTCAAGAAGGATCAATTTCTAGGTACACACCTTTATTATCATAAACAAAATCAAAATTCCAATATTCCAAATTTACATTTAAAAACATTAAAAATAATATTGAATAAAATTTAAATAATTGTTTATAATATTCTTTAAGTAAAAAGTGTTATAACATTATATAAATTACTATAAATCTTAGTACAATGTTATAATATTCTATAAATTACTCAATCTCATGTATATGACGGAATTGTTGGGTGCAAAATGTATATGACCAAAGTGTTGGGTGCAAGATGTATATCACGGAACAAGCGAGACATGAAAAATGAAAAATAAAAAAATAAGTATGAATAATTAATTGAATAAAATTTAACAAAGCATTATCACATATTAATAATGAATAGGATAAATATCACAAATTTAATGTATAGTTTATTAATTAATATTAATATAAAATGATATATACTAGTATATATCCATTTCAACTTTAGATTCAAGAAGGATTAATTTATAGGTACAAACCTTTATTATCATAAACAAAATAAAAATTCCAAAATTCTAAATTTACATTTAAAAACATTAAAAATAATATTGAATAAAATTTAAATAATTGTTTATACTATTATTTAATTAAAAAGTGTTATAGCATTATATAAATTACTATAAATCTTGGTACATTGTTATACTATTTTATAAATTAGTGAATCTTATGTTGCAGTAGGTGGTGATAATAAGCATGAGTATAAATGTGAACCCACTACTCCGCTAACCCGTGACTCTGTAACTGTTGGGTTCAAAATGTATAGGGTGCAAAATGTATATCACGGAACAAACTCGACATTAAAACTGAAAAATGAAAAATAAAAATAAATTTCAATAATTAATTGAATAAAATTTAACAAAACATTATCACATATTNATTAATAATGAATAAGATATTTAATATTAATATTATAGGATACATATCATAAATTTAATTTATAGTTTGTTTATTAATCTTAATATAAAATAGTATATACAAGTACATATCCATTTTAACTCTAGAGTTAAGAAGGATCAATTTCTATGTACAAACCTTTATTATCATAAACAAAATCAAAATTCCAAAGTTCCAAATTTATAGCATTATAGCATTATATAAATTCCAAAGTAAAAAATGTTATAGCATTATATAAATTACTATAAATCTTGGTACAATGTTATAATATTTTATAAATTACTAAATCTCATGTTGCGGTTGGTCGGGGTCGGACTTGTGATACATATGCATGACTATAAATATGAACCAGCGACTCCACCAATGACTCCCTAATTGTTGGGTGCAAAATGTATATGACGGTTGTTGGGTGAAAAATGTATATGACGGAAGTATTGGGTGAAAAATGTATATGCAAAATGTATATCACAGAACAAGTTGGACATGAAAAATGAAAAATAAAAATAAGTTTCAATAATTAATTGAATAAAATTTAACAAAACATTATCACATATTAATAATGAATACGATATTTAATATTAATATTATAAGATAGATATCATAAATTTAATTTATATTTTATTTATTAATATTAATATAAAATAGTATATACACATATATATCCATTTTAACTTTACATCAAGAAGGATAAATTTCTAGGTACAAACATTTATTATCATAAACAAAATCAAAATTCCAAAATTTCAAATTTACATTTAAAAACATTAAAAATAATATTGAATAAAATTTAAATAATTGCTTGTACTATTCTTTAAGTAAAAAGTGATTTAGCATTATATAAATTACTATAAATCTTGGTACAATTTTATAATATTTTATAAATTACTAAATCTCATGTTGAGGTCATTCAGGGTCGGATTAGAGTCCACCAACCGGCCACTTCGTAACCATTGGGTGCAAAATGTATAAGAAGGAAGTGTTGGGTGATAAATATATATCACTGAACATGTTGGACATTAAAAATGAAAAATAGAAATAAATAGAGTGAAAAAGGATCAATTTCTAGGTACAAACCTTTATTATCATAAACAAAATCAAAATTCCAAAATTCTTAATTTACATTTAAAAACATTAAAAACAATATTGAATAAAATTTAAATAATTGTTTATGTTATTCTTTAAATAAAAAGTGTCTCTCGAGTTGAAGGCTACTGCAATAAGGATGTATGCGAACATTATTGCTAAGTTTAAAAACACTGAGGGCTGCTCAAAAGAGATTAACTGCAATATCGGAGTCAAACAAGGTTGTCCCTTGTCCCCTACTCTTTTTGGAATATACATTGATAAGTTAGAAGAATGCTTGGAAAAAGCAGGTTGTGTCAACCCTACTCTCATTGGTATAGTCATCAATCTTATTATTTATGCTGATGATATCGTTCTTATGGAAAGGAGTCCCCATGATCTTGAAAACCAACTAAGAATCCTCAAGGAAATTTTCTTCAATATGGGTATGACTATTAATACTGATAAGACTAAGGTCATGATTATTAAATCCAATAAGATCCTTTATGATACCTTTGTATATGACAACAACAACTTGGAGGAAGTGACTTCATACAAATATATTTGAATTGATATTCACCACAAGCTCAATTGGAATTATAGCACTGAGAAAATGATTATTGGGGGATGGAAAGCTTATTATGGGCTTGAAAACAATTGTAAATCAATTGATCTTTGGAGTTGGGATAAGAAGAAACTCCTCTTTGAGACTTTTGTTACACATGTTATTCTTTATGGATGTGAAGTCTGGGGTTGTAGTATCTCTCGTGAATCCTGGAGAAAGACAGAGAAAATACAAAAGAATTTTATAACCTATAATCTCAAAATTAAAAGAAATAAGACCTATCCCATCCTCCTCGTAGAAACAAGCCTCTCCCCCATTGAGAGCATGGCTATGACAAGATACCTAATGCATAAGAACAAGTTAAACAACATGGAAGACAAGAGGCTACCTAAAATTGCTTCAAAATCAAGTCATAACCACCATCGACTCAAGCGAGGATGGCATAAAGACGCTCGGTCTTGGATAAAATTTTGGGGAATCATGGAAGAAACCATTTTGGAGAATAAAGATACTATTAAAAAAAATGTCAAATCAAAATTTAAGGAAAAAATGTGGTGTGATAAAGAGTTAGAGGAGAAAAGAAAATTAAGGTATTATAAAGATGTAATCAACCCTAATCTAGAAGATCAAAATTATCTATCTTTTTTGCCAAGTGTAAAGAAAAAAGTAAGCATTGCGAAGATAAGAACAAATTCTCACGAGCTCTATAGTGAAACTGGGCGTTGGTCAATTCTTAAAATGCCATGGGATGAAAGAGTGTGTCACCTTTGTGACACTAAGAAGGTTGAATATGAAAAGCACTTTCTCTTAGATTGTCCAGCCTATACCCATATTGGATCTCATTTTCAAAATATTGATCACACTACCAACCTCCCTAACCTCTTAACTCAACAAAAGTATGGTGATCTTGGAAAGCTTCTGTTAATGATTTTCAATCACAGAAACAAAATTCTAAATAATCACAAGTAACCACTTACCGTCTTAAGGTCCGATAGAACAATTAGGTCTCAATGGGCGTTAATCATAATATTTTATAAATTACTAAATCTCATGTTGCAGTCTAATATATAAGCATGACTATAAATGTGAACCCGGGACTCCGCCAAACCGGTACTCCGTAATTGTTGGGTGAAAAATGTATATGATAGAAGTGTTGGGTGAAAAATGTATATCACAGAGGAAGATGGACATTAAAAATCAAAAATCAAAAATCAAAATAAATTTCAATAATTAATTAAATAATTTAACAAAACATTATCACATATTAATAATGAATACGATATTTAATATTAATATTATAGGATACATATCATAAATTTAATTTATAGTTTATTTATTAATATTAATATAAAATAGTATATACAAGTACATATCCATTTTAACTCTAGATTCAAGAAGGATCAATTTCTAGGTACAAACCCTTATTTTCATAAACAATATCAAAATTCCAAAGTTTGAAATTTACATTTAAAAACATTAAAAATAATATTGAATAAAATTAAAATAATTTTGACTGGGAAAGAGGAAAATGTTTCCAAGGAGGCTGGTGAAGAGAGACACCAAGCTAGGGTTTAGGATTTTTGTTTCTCTGCTACAACTACTCGCCCCATTGGGGCGCATGCCTATGAAGGAGGGAGGGCTGAGAGGCCCCTCGTACAGCCAGGCAACGACGAATGGAAGCATGGGAGAGGGATCCAAGTGGCCCACCTTCGAACCTCCCCCCGATCTATGATCTAAGTTATTGGTTGAAGGAACCTTCAATGACAAGGATATGGGCATTGATTCAGGGAAAGAGCTAGCACCCGCAAGTGTGTCAAGACCATGGCTACTAGGCAAGTGTATCCCGCAAGCACCACATGCCCCAAAATACATTGTAAGTTCTCCCCGCATTGAGGAGCAGAAGAAATATATGAGAGATTATGCCTTAGTAGGTAAATTTTTAGGGTTTTGGCCCTCAGAACGGACCTAGTCAAATGGATACAACACTGGTGGAAGCCCAAAGGACATTATGATCTGCATCTTGGCTCCAAGGGTTTATTTACCATCATCTTGCGCAACCTCGAGGACCGAAACCACATTTTTTATGGAGGGTTGTATTTTTTCAACTCAACGGAACTCTTCTTGAGGTTCTGGACAAATAAATTTAACCCTGAAACGGAAGACTTCACCCATGCACCAGTGTGGATCAGACTATATTCCCTACCTCAGGAATTTAGGCTAGAGGAGGTTCTTGCAGGCATAGGTAACACCATTGGCATTTACGTCAAATCTTCGGAGGCCACTAAGAAAAGATGATACACCTCATATGCACGCATCTGTGTATACCTTAATATAGCCAAGCCTCTCTCGGGATCCATATTCCTAGAATACCATGATGAGGACTGAATGAAAACCATTGACTATGAACATATTCCATTCAGATGTAGGAAATGCCATGAGCATGGACATCTCTTAAGAGAATTCCCCCTCAATTCCAAAAACAAAGAGGGGAATTCAGATGCTGGCAAAGAAAAGGATGGATTTGCTCAGGCACCTATAAAGAACATACAAGGAGGAAGAAAGTAGGCAACCCAGGCAAGTAAGGATTCACCCACTAGCAACAAATATGTGGTCCTACAAGATCAACCGAAGAACCCCTTAGACCCCAAAGAGGTGCAGACTGAGAAAATACCCCAACAAACAGGAAAAGGGAAAGAGGGATCAATGCCAAATATGAATCCAAACATTTCATCAACAGACCCCACAACTCAAATAGAGGATCACCTGGAAACAGAGGATGGGGATGTCGAGATGGACCTCGATGAGAAAGAACTAGCAGGTGTGGACCTGGAGCACGTAGAGAATGCATACTGATACCATAAACTATACACCATACCTCCAAATCAACTATTAAAAGTGCACAAGGTATTCCTTAACTCCTCATTCAGATCCACAGCCAAATCAAACAAGGGTTTGGGAATACAAGTGAACCAACCAAAGGATCAGAGCAAACCCCAGAAAGATGAAAAGAGAAGAGGAAGGAAGTCAACAAACAAGCTCATACAAGAGATAAGTCACTTCATGGTGAACTCCAGCCAGATCCACCTCATCTCAGACATATTTCCCCCTCTCCCCTCCCCCTCCTCCTCATGAAGATCCTCTCCTGGAATATAAGAGGTCTCAACGGGCGTAGCAAGAAAAAACCGCTACGAGATTTGATCTTAGCAGAGAAACCAGACATAATGTTGCTCCAAGAAATAAAATGTACTACTAAAGACATAGATAAGATTCTCCCCTACTGTTGGAAGCAATGGAAAGCGGCATCCACAGTGGCCATAGGCATAGACAGAGGCCTATTTGTACTTTGGAACCCTAGCACAACCATTATGGAAACCTTCATCGCGACCAAATGGTCCATCACGGCCACCTATAGGATCATCGACTCCAATAAACCTGGCCACCTCTCCAATGTCTACGAACCGGCTAGTACCAAGGATAAGAAAGCCTTCCTCAGAAATATGAAGTACTTAGCTACCTTAACCAAGGACAACAGATGGATTGTAGAAGGAGACTTCAACCTGATACGGAACCTGGATGAAAAAAAAGGAGGAACTCGGTGCCTGGAACAGGAATCCAGCGATTTTGAAAATCTTATAGATAACATCGACCTCATTGACTTAGAAACCCCCAATGGCACCTTCATCTGGACAAACAAGAGAACTGGAACACATCAAATAGCTTACAGAATCAATTAGTTCCTAATATCAGACTCCCTACTATTGGAAGGCACATCTCTTGAGGAAACCATTTTGGATTTTCATGGGTCGAATCACTAGCCCATTCAGCTATGGCTAGATGTGTCGTCCACCCCAGGTCAGATACCCTTTAGGTTTGAATAGTTCTGGCTCAACCACTCGAATTTTCATGAAAAAATCCATGGGTGGTGGAGGGAGGCAGATATACCTCATGGCTACAAGATGTATTGATTCCAGCAGAGGCTCAAGAATCTTAAGCAACAGCTCAGACTCTGGAGTAGGCAAACCTTTGGCAATATTTTTGTCTCCCAAAAGAACGTGAAGGATCAAATGAGCATGGTACAAAGAAAAATCCGGGAGTAGGGACTCACTGAAGACCTCAAAACTCAGGAAGTAACTTTAAGCCAACAACTAGAAGACAGGAAAGCCCAAGAAGAGATTTTGTGGAAACAAAAATCTTACATCTAGTGGCTTAAGGAGGGTGACCAAAACACCAAATATTTTCATAGGTCCACCCTTCAGTGGCATCACACCAATCAAATCATGCAGCTAACCTCTAGAAATGACCAACTCATCCATTCTCATGAGGATCTAGAAAAGGAATTGGTCTCTTACTACAAAGACCTCCTTTCGGAACCCATATAGAATAGATCTCAAGCCATTTCCAAGATTACGTAGCACATACCCACCCTAATCATTCAGGAATATATTGCAGCTCTGCTCAGGCCCATCGCTCTCGAGGAAGTAGATCAAGCGCTCTAGGACACCCCCAAAGGAAAATCTCCAGGACTGGAGGGATTTACTAGCGAATTCTTCCATCATTGTTGGCAGATGATTAGGGAAGAGGTTTGGGAAATCATCAAAGACTCCAAATCTTCAGGGAAAGTCCTCCCAGCTCTCAATGCTACTTTCCTAACCCTCATTCCCAAAGAGGGGAAGATCAATCACCCTAAGCAGTTTCGACCCATCGCTCTATGCAACGCCATATTTAAACTCCTAACCAAAGTGATCGCCAAACGACTCAAGCCCATCCTACCACAGATCATTTCTCCAGATTAGTCGGGCTATGTGGAAGGTAGGCAAATCTTGGGCAGTGTCATCCTAGCGCATGAAGTGAATCACTCCTTGCAGAAGACCCATACGTCAGGTATGCTCCTAAAACTGGACCTTTCCAAATCCTTTGACAAGTTAAGCTAGGATTACATGCATGCAATGCTCCTTGCCTTTGGTTTTGACCACACTTCGGTAGAATGGATTATAAATATTACCTCCTCTGCTTTATTTTCTATCCTGGTTAATGGGGTCCCTTCTCGTCCTTTTTCTCCCTCTAGAGGAATCCGACAAGGGGACCCTTTATCCCCTTTCCTTTTCATCATCATGGCCAAGGTTCTCAGTCGCTCTATTCACACCACCATAGTAAGTAAATCGTTGATTGGTCTACCCCTGCACGGTTTCTCTCCTCCAATCTCCCACAGCCAATTTGTTGATGATACCCTAATGATGGGTTACCCCACAATAAAGGAAGCCCACTCTTTCCTCTCAATCCTTCAAATGTTTTGTGATTCCTTAGGAATGGACTTCAACAAAGACAAATCCCATATTTTCTTCTTCAATACACCAAATCTGATTCAATGTCATATCTTTGAAATCCTGGGTTTCACCTGAAGCTCCCTTTTGTCCAAATACCTTGCCATCCCCTTGTTTTACAACACCCTAAGAAACAATTCGTGGGAGCATCTTCTCTCCTCCTTTTCTAAGAGGCTTTCTTCCTGGACCTACAGAGCCCTCAATATCCCCAATCACCTCATTTTACTTAAATCCATGCTACAAGACCTACCTATCTATACCTTTTATGATCTCGCGGCCCCAAACTTTGTCCTTACTACCATAAACAAATTTCAAAGGAATTTCCTCTAGCAAGGCCTTAAAATAGGGAAAAAATTGGCATTGATCAGCTAGGATAAAATTTTCAAACCCAAATCTTAAGGGGGCCTTGGGTTAAGGGATCCCCCAGTGATGAATAAAATCCTAAGCGCTAAGATCTGTTGGAGATGGCTCAAAAAACCTCAAGATCTGTGGGCCAAGATCTGGAGAAGGAAATATGCACCCAACATGGTAGAGAGGAACCTGATTAAATTGAACAGGGACAAACATGGATCCCTAATCTAGATGGTATCCAGGCAGAATCGACATCTTGTCACAAGTCACGCCTTCTGGTAAATTAGAAATAGGAAAACAACTTTGTTCTAGAAAGATTTGTGGCAGGAGTGGCCAATTTTGGAGTATGAAGACTGGGCTAACACCTTCAACATCCCAACCACACAGGAGATCTTGACAAAAGTGTCACACTACTGGTAGGACAATCCAATAGAGCCCACCTAGAGAGGCTGGATTTCAAACAAGGAGCACCTGAATTTAGAGGCACGCGTGGACCTTCGACCCTAGCACAGTGAAATCAATAAAAGGAAAATCCCCATTCTGACAGGGGAGGACATCCTACGATGGGGATACTTTCCAAGGGGAACCTTTAGCATAAAAGAATCCTATTCCATTAAAAATCAATCGACTCTGTTACCCCTAAGGAAGGAGTGGAACAAAATCTAGGCCTTGGAGAATTGGCCAAAAATCAGTCTTTTCCTCTGGCTTGTAACTCACTTGAGCATCCTCACATGGGATAACCTCTTGAAAAGGGGTTTTGTTGGTCCATCCATCTGTATGTTTTGTGGAGAATAAGTCGAGACTATGAACCATCTCCTCAACACCTGCCTCTACACCACTCAAGTTTGGGATCAAGGTGCATTGATCATGCGCGCCTCAGACCACAAGCGGGATAGTATCATCGACACCATAGCATAATGGAGAGAATGATTTTCAATCACCCCTTCTCAATCATATCTGGCAACTTCTCCCAGGATTTATACTTTGGAAAATATGGAAGGAAAGGAACAAAATAATCTTCAGGAATGATTCACTCCCTTAGAATCACTGTTGGAAGCAAAGTTGCCTCAACATTCTGGAAACCATCGGGCTACAACATTAGCATGCAACAAATCTGAATGGCCCTCCTTCTGAGAAAAGTATTCTTCAGCACTGGAAAGTCAATCTATTTCAAAATCCAACCCCTTGCCACTCAACCTCTTCAAAGAAGCCCCACATATTGGAACCCCCCCATGGAAGGCTTCATTAAACTCAACTTCGATGAAGCCTCCAAGGGTATCCCCAGGGAAGCAGGTTTTGGAGTGGTATTTTGCGATCACTGAAGCCATATTCTTCTAATTAACGCAGGCAGCCTAGGAAAAACTATGAACAATGTTGCTGAGTTATGGGGGCTCACCTGAGGCCTGCAATTAGAAATTGAGCACAACTTCACCAAGCTAATTGTTGAAGGGGATTTGCTAGACATTACCAATATCTTCGGGAAAATCTTGAATGGATCCGACCCAGAGAAAATATCACCTTGTTGGAGACTCTCCTATAGACTAAGAACAATTTTGAATCTCCTGCAACCCAATCAGGCCTTCATCCCCTCACACATCAGGAGAAAGGTGAATCAGGTTGCAGATGAACTAGCGAATATGGGAGCGAATTGGGAAGGACCGAAACTCCTGTGCCAAACTTCCCTCAATCTGACACATCACATACTCCAACATTGTGATGAAAAACCCATAGAAGTGGATAGACCCCCGGATGGGGTGATAGTACGCGACACATGGAACTTGGAGGAGGCACAAAGAGGCCAACATGGTGATTTCCATGTGACTGAAGTGTGGCAAGCACCACTGCCACCCCCATGCATTTAACTCCCCCATATGACGTCCCAAGCACCATTAAGACTAGTGCGCCTGACCTCCTTAAGATGTCCCCTCCATGGATCTATGTAATGATCCCAAGCCATTATGCAAGGATCATCACTGTTTTGGTGTCTTTTTAAAAAAAAATCCGAGACCCCCATGCATTTAACTCCCCCATATGACGTACCAGGCACCATTAAGCCTGGTGCACCTGACCTCCTCAAGATGTCCTCCATGGATCTATGCGTAATTTAGATCCCAAGCTATTATGCAAGGATCATCATTGTATTGGTGTCTTTTTAAAACCTTGAGAGGTATTTTCATCAAATGACTTTGATGATCTACCTTTAGATGTGTTTATATGTGTATGCAACAAATAATAAAAAGAGATAATCAGGAACATACCTCAACCATAGGTAATAAGATAGACAAGCCAAAACATTCAATTTTCTTATTCATAAAATAGAGAAACTTGCTACAAATGAAGATGTCGATCCTGAATGCTCTTCAAATGATGGCCAAGAAGACAAATAGATAAGAGTCAAAGTATAAAAATTCTTCCCTTAATACAAAATATGCCTCCAAAGGTCGAATGAGAAATGAAGATCAATAAAAGAAAATCTGAATGCCAAACTCTCCAAAAGAATGCCATTCCAATAGAAGGTCAAACCCTCACACTCGGCCAAAATGTCCAATCACCTTACTAAATATTCCTAACTGAGCAGATCGGGTGATGGTAAGAACAACCTGTGTGATCAATCTCCAAGATCCTCTCAATCTATGTAGATCTGAAATCTCCTAATTTAATGGTGCCTTCCATCGATGAATGAAACTCCAGATAATTTGGGTCTCATCAAGGAGGCCTCCAAATTCTATGAACCTCTCCAAGAATATAAATCGAAACCGTAAGTCACTAGGTGAAGTCTCGGGTTCATATATGAAGTGTAACCCTCCAAATGGACTAGATATGGATCTAAAAAAAATGCCCTCCTCTTCAATTCAATTCTGCTCAAGAAGTAATATGAGCCATAAAACTATCTTATAAAGAACTAGATCTGATGTCTAAGGCCCTCCAATGAATGAAAACCCATGTGATAGAATCCTCAATGGCCCCGCCAATCTCCTACAACAAATCTATATCCAAGGATGGTGCACCCCTCCTGCTGGAATCCCCTCAACCGGTGCGCTCTCTCTCTATCTGCGCATGAAACCGATGTAGAATCCTCCCAAGAACCGAAAGTAGATATGGAACTATAATGGTGGGGGAGAGTATTTCATCTTCGACACCAATCTTGGGACAAGATAGGTGGAATCTTCACCATCGAATCAGTCTCTAGGGTTTGTTATGTCAAAACCCCAAAACCCCATAATATTGGGCTCACTAGCTAGAAGCCGTAAATCAAAATAAGATCATACATGGATGAATGAGAAGAGTCCTTTGACTTTCCTTTATACTTTTGGCTCACCTTGTCCCTCCAAAGGACTTCTATTTTATTATTTAATTAATTAATTAAATCACTTTTAATTAATTAATTAATCTTTTACCTTTGAAAGCTCTATCTCCTTGTATTTCCTGGCCATCGAAAGTCACTTCTAGCCTTTTCATCCTATAGTAAGTTTCTCCTCCTGATTCTAATAATCTATTACACTGAGGTTCCTCCAAGTAATATGCACAAAATGACCTCTTCAGTAAATACCATTGACTTATGGCTCAAAATAGTCAAAATCATGGAAATACCTGAAAAGCAACTAAACTAAAGAAAACTCCGAGGAAGTGGAATGGATCATAAAGATGGAATATGATCATCAATGTAAGATAGACCCCACAATGCCTCTCAAATACCTCTTTACTCGCTATAACATCCATCCGCTCTCAATATCATAACCCTCCGCGACTGCGGATGATGTCCCAAAGTGGGGACATTACGCTAGAAAATTGGTTTGTCCTCAAGAAATAACCAGATCATCTCAAATAAAATACCAGATCCCATGTCCATCCTCGCGGGATACATAGTAGAACCACTCCAAAGATGAAAAATAGTACACTCAACCCCCTGGATCCCATATCAAGAAATGAACTACAATACTCCACGGCATACTCCTCAAAGATATCAAACCCAGAACCTTCCCAGACATGATACATGGCCTCATCTCGGAATGTTCCCATCCTCTAAATCTCTACCAAGATCCAAACAGCCTCCATCAACTGCAAGTGTTGATGCCCGACTGAGGTGCTGCCGCGACCTCCATGAGACTCCCCATGCTCAGGCTCCCTGGACATCGAAGCAATGGAAAGTTAGAACAACTTTCCCCTGCAAAGGTCCACTCGCCTCTTTCAGTTAGTGAAATTCCCAACCTTGCAATCCCTGGTTCCTATGCTAACCTATGTCGAAGATCACACTGATGGCTCTGTATTACTCTGACCATGACTATCTACCCGTTGCATACATCCCTAATCCTCCTCTTCTGGGTCCTCTAGCTGAAATACTTGTCCTCCTCTCCTGGGTCCTCTAGATAAAATACCTGTGACCACTGGATTTGTTGTCTAGAAATTGTATCTGTAAGGGCATCTATGTAGAAGAAGTATTTATCCAAACATCTCCATGCCCTATCATGAGGATCACGCGAAAGGAAGGGTCTCACCATAGGACAAGTACCTGCTGAACCACTCCAAACCAACCCAAGGTGGAGGAAGTGGCTCTCTAGGTACAACTCAATAAACATGAGCATCGGGCTAACAAAACGGACTCCTGGGACCCATGGCACCTGGAAGTATCACTTCCAATATCTCAATCGCTTCCCTGCAGGAAGCATCACCGGCTGTAAGCCCTTCAGGTTTATTATCTCTGCCATCACCTTTGTCTATGATGCTCACCATCATGCACCAAGTCTCAACTATTTTCCTAACACGGTCCACCTATGACCTACTATATGTCGTAAAAGTACTCCTATCATATAGTCTCGACCTAATCACTCTCGGATTCTATCCACTGCCTATCCCTCCTCATGTCGTTGTCTATGATAAAAGTGTCGTGACATGCTAATAGAAACATCTGCAACTGACTCTAGGAATGGGAGGTGTCACATGTTTTGGTCAATCCTAAGGATTCGACTAGAAGCTCGTACATCGGTATCCATGAAAGATGATCTTCTATGGTCATCACTGAACTTCCAACCATCTAATACAACTGTGAGTAACCCCTCCATTGTTGGTCAACCAACTCTCCATCTCTCATCTACTATGCATCTCAATAAATGGTGAAGGTGATCTCCACAACTATAAAATGCTATAGAGGAGTGACATCTCCATACTCCCCCAAGTGTGTCTCCTCCATGCAAGACAATACACCCCTTTGAATACCACCATACACCTCAACATCTCTATATGTGCTATCACTCATCACGATATTCTCCAGCATACTCATGTCATCTACCACAAACTCATGCTGCATCACAAATCCTAGGTGTATTGCTGGATCAACCCCTATATGGAGATCAACCACTTCTAAGACACAAATGGAAGTGTCCCCATCAACTCCAGGTGCTCTTCAAGCCGGGATCATCAAATATCCCTATCAACGGGTTGGACTGGATACAACATGAGTGTCCACTAAGACAGATGAGGTGGATCTCGGCGAATCTCCTCAAGAGACCCATCCGATCTAGACTCACCTCCTTTAAGGGTTGTCTGTGGTGCCTCAAGAATCTCGAAGCTCTCTCCAACTCTTGAGTGATTCGGTCCATATCCATCTCTTGCTCCCTCAGAGCCTTGTGATATGTATCGCTAATCCTCAATAGGTAGTCCTCGCCAGTCAACAACTGCAGATCGGTCCTCATCATATATACTCTCTCCCTGCGAGTATGAAAATCCTCCATGGCAATCTCTTCATCTGAACTATCGCTCTAATCGATGCTCTGCCAGCACCGCTTACTCGCCTACATGCATGTCGTCAATGCGCCTGGTGGCTGCCATGGTCATATCCTCACTAACTCTCAACTATACCACTGAGTGGTGTGACTCCTGACCATGATCAGGAGGTGCCACTGCACTTCACTTAAAGGCCGGTCCTGCTTAGTGCTGCCTGTAATCCCTAAAGACACTGGATAAGATGACGGATGAACTATCCACTGTCATTGTCGGGCCATTGATACTTGTATTCCATTGTATCCCATCACTAGATGCTAACTTCTTTCAATCACATTGTATCATGTATGAATAGTCGTATCCTCCTGTGCACTAAACCTACTACTATCATCTGCACTCGGATCATAGATTTGTATCCATATGTGTTATGGTCATCCTGACCGCTAAAAAGTGCATCCTCATCAATGCGTAATTTATCCTCGAAGTAAGTTCCATCAACCACAAATTTCTTAAGGTAATCTCTCAACGAATGGAGTTTCCAATAGTTAGATCATTCTCGTTGACTCCGTATGTGTGAGGTCAATCACGGTACCGCCCTATACTCTCCTCCTCGATCTCAGGTCTATATGTCCATGGTGTTCATCCCTCACATTAGGCTCATATACATCATATCGACATGCCATTGATATCCTCATGTGACGGGCTATCATGGGTGTCCTAACAAGTGACGATGTAATGCCCTCTTTAGAAGCTCATCATCTCTCTAGGTGCTAACATGTGTGAATCCTCACTAGTGTCACTACTCTGCCGAGGTGTAAGGTCATCAATAGTAGGTGATAATTCTGCTGAGACACTGATTCTATTCTTCATCTCCGCTCCATCCACGACCGCTACACAAGTGTCATCATCCTCCCTAATCATGCAAGTATTCATATCCTCTGTGTAAGAATCATCATCGCTTATCCTCCTCGGTAGAGTCATTATCACTAGCCTCTGTGCAAAAGTCACTATCGTCATCAGACTTCTCTCAATCCTCATCATCACTATCATAGTGTAATTTCAATGATATGTTTTACTCCTTACCCCTACACCTATGATCCGTTCCAAGGCACCTTGCAACTGTAGCAGTTGTGTTCTCCTAATGGGTGTGGGATTTCTCCTCTGTGTTTCCTTCCATCTAGTTGCTTTGGCTCAGCCTCCCTCTGCTATGCGTCGGTCCAATATGTCACTTCATCTTCACTCCAACTGGGTTTTTCATGGATATAAACTTTGGAGCATTATTAGAGGCCCAAGTCTCAAGAAGTGTATGATATTATATTTCAACTCACAACTATTCCAACAAAATCCATAGACCCTATCTTTCCTTATAGAAGATCCTCGCCGGGCAGATTCTAAGATCTAATACTTTCATCAGAATGATCCCAAGCCATTATGCAGGATCATCATTGTTTGGTGTCTTTTAAAAACTTTATCCTCGAAAGGAGGTATTTCTTATCAAACACTTCTATGATATACTCTTTTAGATGTGTTTATATGTGTATATGTAAATAATGTGAAGAGATAATCATGAATATAAATTTCAAATCCATATGCAATAAGATAGACAAGCCAAACATATCAATTCTTCTTTATTCATAAAATAGAGAAACTCGCTACAATGAAGATGCCGATATAGAATGCTCAACAAATGGCCAAAAAGATATACAATAGATAAGAGTTGTTACAAAATTCTCCCGCTAATATAAAATATACCTCCAAAGGCTGAATAGAAAATGAAGATCAATACAAGTAGATCTCAATGCCAAACTCTCCAACTGGGTTAGAATGCCACACTCCAATAGAAGGTTGAAACCTCAATAACTCGGCCTCGCTACTAAAAGTGTCAAATCACCTAATAAATATGCTAACTGATAGATTGGGTGATGGTAAGAACAACCCAGTGACCACAAATCTCCAAGATCCTCTCAATCTCTATGGATTTGAAATCCCCTAATCGAATGGTGCACCCTAATCGATGATCAAACTTATGATAATTCGCTCTAATGGAAGGAGGCCCCAAATACCAAACTCTCTAGAAAATATAGGATTGGGACATCATAAGTCACTAGGTAAAGTCCTCGTGGTCAGATCTTGGCAACCCTCCAAATGGACTAGATTCGATCTCAAAACACCTCCTTTCCTCTTCAATTCACCTAACGCTTCAAGAAATAATCTTTAGCCATAAAAATGTCTCGTAGTGCCACCAGATCTGATGTTTGGCGGCCCCGCACGAAAACCCAAGTGATAGAATCTCAACGGCCCTCCGCCCAATTTTACAACTTAATCCTTCCAAAGATGGTGTGCCCTCTGTTGGAATCCTCAACTAGTGCACCTCTTCTATCTCAAGACATGAACCGGAGGAATCCTCCTACAATCGAGTAGATATGGAACTAGAATGGTGTGTGGAGAGTATTCCATCTCCGGTGACCACAAGCTTGGGACAAGATAGGTGGAATCTTCATCATCAATCGGCCCTCTAGGGCTTCATATGTCAAAACCCTCAAACCCCAATTGGGCTCACTAGCTAGAAGCCGTATGTGAAAATATGATCACATGAATGAATGAGAAGAGGCCTTGGCCTTTCCTTTATACTTTTTGGATCACCTTTGTCCCTCCAAAGTGACTTTCATTTATTATATTTAATTAATTAATTAAATCACTTTAATTAATTAATTAACCTTTTTACCTTGAGAAGCTCCCTTATCTCTCCTTGCGGGTTTCCCTTGGCCAATGAAGTCACTTCAGCCATCCCATCTCAGAGGTTACCCTCCATTCCAATGGAAGACACACTAAGAGGTTCCGTGTAATGTACCCAAAATGACCTCTTCAAGTATCACCATGGACTTATGGCTCAAAATAGTCAAAATCATGGAAATCAATGGAATGCAATGAAGCCAAAGAAAACCTATTCGGAATTGCTCATAATGATGGAATATGATCATCAATGTAAGTTGAACCCCACAATGCCTCCTTTCAAATACCCTGCATTATAACTCCTCCATCTGGCTTCTTTGGTCATCATAAACCTCTGGACTGTGATGATGTCCTAAAGTGGGGACATTGTACTCTACTCATTGAGAATGCACCTTTACTCTGCGCATGTGACATCGCCTTATTCTTCATCATCCATGAAGCCATGCCTCATTCCAGCCTCCTTCCTTCACTGCACTCTCCTACAACTAGATTTTTCTCCAACTCCTCCTCGACCATCTGGGATCTTTTCCTGCACTCACCTTCTCCCCTTGGACCATCAGAATGCCAAAACAAAGAGGCAAGCCGCTGAGAGGCTCTCCTAGAAACCACAACGACCTCATTTGGTCCTCGCTTGAGTGCCTACAACCTCCCTTGGATCCTCCCCTAGGTATTCCCCCTCACACTCCTCACATTCCCTGGCGGTCGTAATGTTACCTCACTCACCACTCCTCCCCTCCCGCCTCCCATATTGGAGGGGGTTGGCACGCTTTATGATAGTTCTCTCTTTCCTCAGATCCATCCTGACAGAGCTCCACTTCTTGGGCACCTCCTGCAGTACTACCAAATTCACCAGCCAACACACCGTCTCCACTAGAGGCCTCCTCCACTCACCCACCCCTTGGAAGCACCAATTTTCTAAAGGAACCTCACCGGGCCACACACTCCTTTCAAATTTAGTTGCATTCACAATTGCAGGATAGCTTGGCCATTCTCTACAGGATGATCTTCGAGCTCGACAAGCCCTGGATGACCTTTCTGGCCACACTGAGTCGCTATACTCTAGAAGACTCCTCGTGACTGCTATCGCCGGGCTTGTAGTCTAGGTCAAAGGGCTGAAAGGTAAGGATCAAACCGGTGTAACAGAGCTTCCCCACCCACTCTGCCACCTCGATGGGGGCTCTTCTATTTAGGGTGGCTAAACAAAAGGGAGACATCCCTGGTAATCAGGGGTTTTGAAAAGCAAAGGGTTAAAGGATCAAGATAAGTTTTCCTTTCATAGATTACCGCCAAGAAGATAGCCAAGATGAAGATAAACCACGTATCAGGCACTGCTTATGCAGACACAAACAATAAAACTAATGCACGCAAATAGTGGTTAGCACTTCATAGATTAATGACTATCAAGATTTAATATACATGAGCATAAAAAACAGTAATTATTGACGGTCAACAGATTGCAAAATGATCTATGGTTTATAATATTACTTCAATAAACACTGAGATGATATAGCATTCAATGTCTATAATCAATCTTTAAATTATCATAGAATATCACAATTGCTCAACACTAATGAAAGAGTACAGCCAAGTTTCAGAGGTGACGCTTCTTTTAGGGTTATTAGTTTCATAGGACAAATTGTGCAACGCTTTGCAAATAGGCCAACAGTGTTCATCAATACATCAATGTTTATTGCTAGATGACCAAGCCACAACGTTTTCAATTAACGAAGAGTTCAAACTAGGCATGACGTCATCATCAATTTAGGTTAGTGAGACGTTAGGTTAGTTAGGGTTTCAAATTTGCTAGTTTGAATGTGCTTTTTTTGAACAAAAAGCCCAACGCTAGGAGAGTTAGACTAGTTCCCTTTAGGGTATTATGGAGTCAATAAGCAAGGATAAGTCTCGGGAGAATCTAAATACAAGGACAAGAGAGTTAGTTTTATGGTGTCAGTAAATGGCAAAAATATAAAGTCAAAACCCCAAGGGAGGAGGTGCCCATTGCTGGTGTTTCTTACAAGGCCTCATGTGCTCTCCCCTCTTTCCTTAAAATTTTGGCAAAAACGGCTAGCCTTAAAACATAAATCTAGGGAAATAGAAAAGTGTTGTAAGAGAAAGGCCCTTCAAACCCCAAAAGTCAAACCCTCAGGTGTAAAATTAATTAGGCCTAGGACGCCTTTTAATTCTTCCAACTTGGTGTTCAAAAGCTAACTCGTAAGAAGGGGAACTAGTGTAGCAACTAGGCTATATTCTCCTTAATCAAATGGCTAAACAAATTTTCTATCATGGGGACATAGAGCAAGCAAGGACCTACTTAAAAGTTTGCTACCTAGGGTTTCAATGATTAAGCAAAATAATAACAATGTAACATAAATGCAAGAGATTTAACCTACAACCATTCATTTAAGAAGTTTTGCATGAGAAATACACTTACAAATCAATGAAGAGCTTATCAAACCCTAGTTGTAAACCTTCCAATGATATAAAACACCATAAACATGCCAAGAATGACTCTCCACAAGAGCAGCACCTCAACTCCAAGAGAAAATATCAAGACAAAATACTAAAAATGGTTCCTTCACAAGAGAGTGAGCTGTGTTATAAATGAGATATAACGTCTCCTTATACCGATTATCCAAATGACCTTTAATTAGAAAAATAGGTCATTAAAACAACCGAATAAGGCTGACTACATCATTACACCGTTTACATTAATCTGCCTAAAATGTCATAATATGAGCCTAAAAGGGAGACGCCGTGCCCTCCCTCGAGGGAGACGTTGGCCCTTTTGGGCAAGATCAAGATCCGTGAAAGGCATTGCCAATTCTTCTAGGGATTCTCCAAGCCTCACATCGCAGTTAAATGACCTCAAAGACATTTCCACATGTTTTAGAAAACGCCCAGATAATTCTCGTGGCATCTTGTCCATCAAAAGCAATCAGTCTCCATATGCAAGCAGATCTCTCCTAGGTCGGTTTCAAAGTGTCCTTGTTAAGGACGTCCTTCTTCTTTCTAGTGCAATGGCTCATCATAACATTGTCCTGTCTCTGCCCCTGGCTGGGGTCTTAACTTCCATTTGGTGGGATTTTATCCTTATGGAGGTTCTAACTAATCATATCCCCATGTAAATTTTATCCCACTAGTACTCTTTCCACGGTATGGTCCTCGCGACATCAAAGACTACTACTCTCCATGGGCTCATCATTTCTCAAGATCATAGCAATGTCAATCATATATAATCATTAAATTTATCAAATACATGCATGAAATCCTATCATATCATCTTAAGAGCTCAAAGACATTAAGGCATCTACTATACAGTTGAAGATGACCAATAGAATAACATATTTGGATAATACTCCACAAGAGACAGGAAGTTTCTTCAAGATCATTCAAGCCATGTTTTATGAGGGATGTGGGTCTAGGGATGTCCACCACAAAGAAGACCAAGGGCAGGTGTTGTCTCTAGGTGCCTTTGTAGGAGGCGAAGTGTAAAATTCGCCATGGATGCATTTTTTCCAAGTCCTTTATTGCCTTTATTTTTCTTTTTATTGTTTTTCTTTCTTTTTACTTCTATGTCTGACCAGAGGACACCGGCCTTTGGCGTGAGGACTAGAGCTGACAAGAGCTACCACCGGTATCTTCATTGCAGGATGATATACTGGCTCAGGATGAGACTTTCCCTTGGCCATAACCAAGGTCACTGCTCAAGGCAGGACCGATAATGGCAATGTCATTGATCACCGGGTACCTATGAACATAATGGGTCACTGTGAATGAGACCTCCATCCTCTTGGTTAGGTCTTGTTTCTTTATTATTTTTCTTAGGGTCCCTTTAGTTTCTTATCGAGAGGCCTTTTACTACCTTCTCGGGGATCCCCTAGGCGAAGCATCTCTAGGTTTCATTTATTATGGCTTTTATCTTTTACCAGCTACTTTTACTCCCTGGGCCTTTAGCCCCTTCTTCGCACAAGACAAAGTGTAACCCTCAAATGGTCATCCTAATGGTCGGACTAGGGGAGTGGGATGGATGAATGGGAGATAATATGTAAAATGATATAATGGAGGGAGCGGACGATGGCTCTGCAAATCCCCTTTGGTGGCTAACCAAAACCCATGAATACAATCTTGCTAAGTCACCCCATCAATGACCCCAACAATGGTCAAGTGGATTAGTGTAAGATCCAACCAGTCATCAAAAATGAAAGAAACCTAATGCATATATAAGAAGGTTATAACGATCAAACATGACACATACCATGATACCTTGGACCAATTACCTCATGAAGAAAGATTCCTCTCAGATGCAAGTCCAAACCGATGGTGATGGAAGCTGGTGTTGCTGACAGGACAAGTCAGGCAAAGAAGAAGAAGAATGGGCCCCCCAGGGATATGCTCAGGTCAATCCTTCTCTCGGTACTTCATGTTTAGGACCTGTGGGCCTCGAGACATGATCTCCTAGTTATCCCTAGATATCGGGGATAACATCTGGCTCCAACTCGGGGACATGTGCTAACCGTAGAGCGCATGAGAACCTCAACAATCTCTAGCATAAACCTGTAGACCTGCTCACACTTGACAAGAAGGCATCAGCAACAAAGGTGGGGTGGTATTGCCACCCCGCAAAATATAACATGTGCATATATGAAATAAAATAATAAAGATTCATATATAAGGGAAACAAACAATAAATGAGATGGAATAATACACGGAAATTCCTACCTACTTATACTTACCTGCATAATCATGTCCCACCACCCTGGTGGGGTTTGAGGAGGCGTCCGCTTATGGGTAACGAGCGCCTTCTTCCTTCCAAGGTGGACAAGTAATAAGAGTTATCTACTGATTCCATTCCTACCTTGAAAGGTCTGAGCCACGATTGTGTACTTCCCTTTACATTAGTAGGCTCTCCTTTCTGAATATCCCACATCCATACCAATTCTCCCTCCTTGTATTTTCGGATCTTGTATTTGTTAGTTCCTTGAACAACCCTAGTGTATTGTACTGAGGGAGGTGGGTGGGATTTTGGAGTAAAATTTTCTTGTTGGGATGGATGTATCTGTACGTCATCTTCATTCTTTGGTCTTTTTAGTATTTTGACCGTCCCTGCTTCTTTGTTCTGAAATTGATCTAGGAGTTGTTGATATTCTTCTTTCTTGGGCCACTCAATCTAGTCAAATTCTTCTTCTGTAGTAAATGGCATATCTTCTGGAGAGTATTCTTGAATAGTTTGTAACACATATTTTTGTGATTCATTCACAATAGGAGGAACATCTTGCACATGAGTTCTAGTTATCGGCATATTGAGCAGTCGTCCAGATGTTCCATCTTTCAGAGGCAACTGCAGAAAGGTGAGATCCATCTCAAGGGACCCGCCTATCATTGCACCAAACTTCCTAGTCAAAAGCATTCCCCACACATCTGGGACATCAACAACTATAATGTCTATGTGAACTATTTTCTCGAGGTATTCCTTTAGTTGTACTTCAATGTTTTCAATTACACCATGTGTGGGTATAGCTTTGAATTCAAATCCACACATGTTTCTGTAAGGCCTGGTTACCTTCAGGCCCATCTGTTGCATGACTTTAAGAGACATCATGTTTGCGCCAGCACCTGTATCCAGCATGCAATTATTGAGATATTTATTTTTCATCATAAGAGTCATGAAGAAAGGAGGATCTTCACCGTAATTTATCCTGAAATGCTCAGCTTGTAACATAATTGGGGGGTCCATAGGCTCAGTCGTTCCTGAAAAGAAGGTGTTGAAGTGTTCCTTAATAGAAGGGATCTTAATGGATTCTTTCAGAGGAAAATTTACATGCATTTTTCCCAAAGCTCCTTCAAGGTCAAAATCAAGGGTAATCTTGTCGGCGTTGGGATTTTTAGGAGGAGAAACTTCAGAAGATTTTGACTGATCACTGGTAGGTTGGCTTGGGTTCCTTCTCCGATATACTTGGACTTCTTGATTTTTCAGCTTCTCACGTGATTCTTGGTCCAAGTTGTTGATTATTTCTAACCTTGATGCTCGGGCTACTTCCTTCAGGGCTTGTTGATGTTCAGCATCAGTGATGTTTATCTGAGGGCAATCTGAGAAGCAATCAAAGTTGTTGACTTGTTGTTGGTTGGTGTCATAAGGACATTCGTTCTCCCAATGTGCTTCACTGCACTCCAGACACCAAGGATTTTCATCAACAGCATTTGTAAAGGCCAGAGTATTTGGGACTTCATTTTCATTCTTCGGTTTGTAATTTTGATTCCCTTTCTGGAAAGGCCCTTTAAATGGTGGTCTAGGCGCCTGGGTATGGGACTTCTCAAGTCTCACAATCCGGTTCATCATTTCCTCTTGATTCTTCATGATGCTATCCACTGAAGCTTGTAGCTTGTTGATACTGGTGCAAAGATCTGAAGTAGGTTCAACATTATGTATTGTTTTCTTCTTGATGTCTATTTTCCCCCTAGGGTTGGCAAAAGGCTCAATATTGGACGAAAGAAGATTTCCTTCAATATTTGTTGCAAGCTCTTGGGATTCTTGAATGGATTGAGGGTCTTTGTCTCTGAGGAGATACCCTAATTGGCCATTGAAAGATCTAGTATAAATGTGAACAAGATAATCGTCTTTCGGATGATGGCTTGGGGGAATTCGTTGGAGCAAGGCTTCGAATCTGGTATGAAATTCCCGAATGGATTCATTCTTACATCTAGTAATACCATTCAGTCTGGTGAGTAACATGTTCGGATCTTCCTTGATACTCCACTTTCTGAGGAAAATTTCTTCAAGTTTATCAATGGTCTTAATGCTTCCATCAGGCAGGCCAAGATACCAACGTCTTGCAGCATCATACAGAGTAGCAGAGAAGAGCTTCATGAACAAATATTCAGCATCATCACTAATGGGGTGTAGCTGAAAGAATGCCCAGAAGTTACTCATATGTTCTTCGGCACTAGTAGCATCAGTGCCAGTAAACTTAGGCAACCACTTTTCATATTTAGGTGGCATTTGCCTAGGGTAACCAGGTATGGATGACATGTCTAAAGGATTGAAAAAGGTAGATGACCCTTGTCTCTGATTGTTGACTGGGTTTGTAGTGTCGGTCTGAGAAGTAGACATGTTTAAAGGAAGTCTCTTTCCAAAAAGTGACTTGACAATAGGTGAATTAGCAGGAGGCTTCCTTCTGAAAGCTAGTGGAGGGTTATTGAACCTCCTTTTTGTTTTTGGAGTCGCCAGATAGTTTCCCTGAAACTACCAAAGAATGGGGGAAAATTTGTAGTGGATTCGCTAGGTAAGCTTGTAAGAAAAGATTTATGAGGCAAGGCTTACCAAAGGTTTGTCGTTGAGGAAGATTGAATCAGTGTTCCCCAGCAACGGTGCCAAAATTTTATCGCTCAGTTTGTAGTCTAGGTCAAATAGCTGAAAGGTAAGGATCAAATTGGCGTAACAGGAGCTTCCCCACCCACTGTCACCTCGATGGGGGGCTCTTTCTATTTAGGGTGGCTAATCTTAAGGGAGACGTCCCTGGCACTCTAGGGTTTGAAAGGCAAAGGGTTAAAGGATCAAGGTAAGTTTTCCCTTTCACAGATTACCACCAAGAGGATAGTCAAGATGAAGATAAACCACAGAATAGGCACCTGTTTGCGAGACAAAGAAGCAATAAAAATAAAGCATGCAATTAGTGGTTAGCATTTCATAGATTAATGACTATCAGCATTAAATATTCATGAGCACAAAAAGCAGTAATTATTTACGAAGTCAATGATTGCAAAAATGACTATGGCTTATAATATTACTTCTCAATAAACATCGGAGATGATATATCATTCAATGTATATAATCAATATTTAAATTATCATAGAATATCATCAATTGCTCATTCAATGCAAGAGTGTTGCATCAAGCTTGCTAGAGGTGACGTCAGCCTTCTTTAGGGTTAGTTTCATAGACAAAGTGTGCAACGTTTTGCAAATAGACCAATGAAAATCATCAATACATCAATGTCTATTGCTAGATGACCAAGCCACAACATTTTCAATTAACCAAGAGTTCAAACTAGGCATGACGTGATCATCAATTTAGGGTTAGTGAGACGTTAGGGTTAGTTAGGGTTTCAAATTTAAGAAGTTTGAATGTGTTGTTTTGGAACAAGAAGCTCAACGTTGGAGAGTTAGACTAGTGCCTTAGGGTATTATGGAGTCAAGAAGCAAAGCTAAGTCTCCAGAGAATCTAAATCTAAGGACAAGAGAGTTAGGCTTTATGGTGTTGCAATGGCAGGGCCATAGAGTCAAAACCATAAGGGGAGGAGGCTCATTCCGGTGTTGCTTAAGCAAGGCCTCATGCTCTTCCCTCTTTCCTTAAAAATCCTTGGCAAAACAACTAGCTTTAAAACATAAATCTAGGGAAGAAAAGTGTTGCAAGAGCAAGGCCCTTCAAACCCTAAAAGTCAAAACCCTAGGTGTAAAATTAATTAGGCCTAGGACGTCTTCTTTCTTCAACTTGTGTTCAAAAGCTAACTCAAAAGAAGGGGAACTAGTGTAGCAACGGCTAGGCTATATTCTCCTTAATCAAATGGCTAAACAAATTTTCTATCATGGGGACATATAGCAAGGACCTACTTGTGTGTTTGCTACCTAGGGTTTCAATGATTAAGCAAAATAATAACAATGTAACCATAAATGCAAGAGATTTAACCTACAACCATTCATTTAAGAAGTTTTGCATGAGAAATACACTT
>SNQJ01S0062791.1:49948-67696 GCA_010110895.2 Picea sitchensis
ACCATGAGCAAATGGCTATATTCGCTCCACAACGGGGACTAATAACTAAAAATAAGATTTAAGTATAAAAAATTATAAACATTGACCACATGTTATTCAATAGTCAGAGTTCTAATTTCCAAGAAGACGTTTTAACTAGAAATAATATTTAAGTAGAAAATTGTATAAACATTGACCACATGTTATTCAATAGTTAGAGCTCTAATTTCCAAGAAGACATTTTATGTTATAAGTTTATTTTAAAATTGATGAAAAATATGTTCCGATCAAAAGTTTGGCTTAATTTTGTTTCACAAATTATATGGTAAATTCGAATCTTATAAAAAAAAAGTATTGTTTAGATTAAGCATAATAATATGTTTAATAAATATACTTCGTATGGGGTGACACATAGCTCAAGGGAGGCCATGCAACTCCATGCAATCCATGCCATAAATATGGTCGGTCGTCACCCCAAGGCTCATTCTCGGATGGAGGACGGCCATAAACACATAGGGGATGGGAGGACAACTCCCCCACATAGGGTTAATGGCATCCTCACTAAGTAATGGCAAAGGGATGACGACAGGTACAGGAGGAGGTTGTGCGGTCTTATCAGCCCCTCAGATAATACTCCATCTTGGCCATGATATTCACCATTCTGTTTCTTCGCTCTGTTTCTTCTCTCTGCTTTGTGATTCGGCTCTAGTCCTCTCAAATTTCTCTAGCCTCATTCTCAGATTTCTCTGGCCTCCAGGCTCTTTCATGCCATGTAAGAGAGGGAAAACCAGGAGGGGATGCTCTTGGAAATGTTATGTTGCAAGGCATAGATGGTTGCATGAATTGGAGAAATCTTCAACGATAGCTTGGACGCAGCAAACCAACAAGCCGACTACGCCTCCAATGGCCTTCGTAGAGGAGGAAATCTCGGATGAACCAATTCAGGTTCCTCTAAAATCCCTCCTCTACACAGTCCCAGATTCTCAGGATAGACCCAACACCAACATTGCAGCTATGGATACAACGACATCCATGGAAGGAGCCACTCAGATAATCCAGGAGGAAATCCCCACGACAGAATGCCCAGTCGAGACCCCACTGTTCATCCCAGAAGCGAAATGTGACCAGAGTCCACCCAGTCTATTCAGTCCAAAGCAATTGGAGCTCATATTTGAGATGAGGGGCTATATGATGGAGCATCTCCACCAGCACACCCTGGTCCCTTATTAGCAGCAGAATTGGCATGTTGTTCGATGCCTTCTCGAACGCGCTAGTCAAAAAGTGGTGCTTGACCTGCACACAACCCTTTTCACTCATACTCAATGACGACACTCCTCATGGAGGCTACCCGGATGGAAGGTTCCACTCTTCTAACAAATCTTCTAATGTTTAAATTTTCTCATCCCTTTTTGCCTCGCTTGCATGAAAATGGGGTTTTTTTCTTGTCTTCCTACTTGGGTTTTATGTTTAGTTTGAATTATCAATTTATGAATGTATGTCCAGAAAAAACGGTCAATACCATTAGTTTCCACTTGCTTTGGTTTCCAACTGTATGGCGAAGCAAGTGGAAATTGATATTTTTGGCCATAAGTATAAAAGGTTTCCACCTGTTTTGGTTTCCACTAGTTTGGTGGAACAAGTGGCAAGCCTATGACACATTACATTTTTGTACAATGACATCAGATTAATCAAGAAATACAACTTTTTATTTACAAAAAAAAAATATGTTTAATAAATATTAGTTATAATGTTGATATTAAGTATCTAGGTGTTTCGTTCTTTAACCCTTTTTCATATATATTTTTTTTGTAAATAAAAGAGAGTATATATATTACCTTAAAATCTTCAAATCAATACATAGTTCGCCGCCTGTTCTGCCACATCAAGGAAACTAAAATAGGTGGATTGCACAAACTCTTATAAAAAAGAATGTAAGGCGTAACATGAAATATGCCTTGTTTAAAAAATTATGATGTATCTAATGTCAAGCATCAGATACTGTATCTCCAAATAGCCAACAAAACATGGCTACTGCCATGTAGCGGAGAAATTTAACAAAAGTAAAAAAGGTTGAACCTAGTTCCTAATATGCCATGGTAGAGTGAGGTTATAAGTGTGGTGAACCCAGGCGTCCATTTGTTTTGAAGGTGATGACAAACCTTTTTCTGCAGTTTGGACAACATCTTTTTTTCAGTGCAATGGCAAGAGAATCGAACAGGAGGTCCATGCGTTGGTTGAGGGTTCTTTGGTTATGCAATTGCTCCTCCAGGTTCTGCCTCATGTCGAAGATTATATGGAGTTCGTCCTGCAAAATACAATGTGGATTGAGGAGATGTTGCTCAATTTTCCCATCCATAGCCACATGAATAGTTGTATCTGCATCCAATGTTGTTGGTGGAATTTTGTCCATGGCCATTCCAGGGGTGGAATTGTGAGCTATCTATTCTGCCAACCAACCAGGGGGGATTTCTTCTTCAACCACACAAATTCCCTACTCCAAAGGCTTGGTTTAGGAAATGGCATTGATATCAATATTTGGCATGGCTTCCATAGGCTACAACTTGAGTGGAGGAATTTCTTCCTCCTCCAGGAAGCTTCCAGGGTCGGGCATGGTGTTAGTGAGGGGTGGGGGCGAGTGTAGAGAATTAGGGAAAGGAAAATCAAGACAATTATTATCAATGTTGTGGGTTGTGATTGAAGTATACGAGGGGTCAGGGAGGTTGTGCCTAGCTATGAAGCTATAATATTGTGGCCCTCTTTTGGGCTTACCACGTTCCCTAGGCATGTTGGTCGAGATCGGTTTTAGAGGAAAACTATCTAGAGGAACTGCATTGGTGTTATGAAATATGGATAGCTATGGGAGAATAAAAATGACAAATGTCCAAACACAAAGTTTTGGAGAGCCATATCGACCGAGTTCCCAATAAAAAGAGGAGAGACAACAGGAGATGAAGAACAACAAAGTGCCCAAGGACTCCTACCTTCATAGAGACCAGCGAAAGGACTGTGAGGATCGCCATGAAAGACGAGGTGACAGAAGCTCGATTCCTCGAAACTTGTTTTGTACTCTAGTGTTGGTTCACAAGGGGATCCATTAAGTTCTCGGAGGGGTGGCAGTGCACTACCATAACTGTAATGTGAGATCCCATCATGTGAGTGGTTTATTTGTATGACTAGTGGTTGTGGGTAATAACTCCTCGTAATGCATGCACGTGATCCAGAATATATTTGCAAAAAAAATTGAATATAGATTATTATCAAAATATTCTTAACATAGAATACAAAATATACAGTAAAACTAGTTTCTATTCAATAAGGAAATAAGTTGAAACTGTAAAATGCAGTGGAAACAAGCTTGCTAGAATGGTGGCAGATTATCTTTGAGAAGAAATGTGACAGTTGCGACCATTCACAAGAAGATCATTACAATGAGGCCCTAAAGGAATTTTTACAATAAATAGGAATGTCAAAAACCCTAGACATCTAAAAAACCTAACCCTAGGAGATGAAGTGCCAAAAGTCATGTGGGCCCCGTTTGGGTAAGTTAGTACAACAATTTCCTAGGGTCATAACTTTTGCATACGATCTTCGTTTTAGGTGCACGATATCCCACTGGAAACGTCTATCTGAGGACTATACATTTTTTTTCTATCTATCAAAGGTCAATCTAAATGTGGTGAGCCCTAAAAAAACGTTGTTTAGGGCCTCAAAACGGCCTCGCAAGTCACAGAGCCAAAAACTAGGGAAAAACTATCAAACTAGAAAACTTCCAAAATGAGCTAGTTGGAAGAGGTGGAAGGCCACAGAAATCCATCTAGATAAATAATCCCCCCTTAATAATAAATGTTCTCCATTGCATTGATTTCCCCCATCAGATGAGGAAATTTCTGTTGAATTTGTCCCCGAGTGAGCCACTTGCCTTGGTGCAGGAGCTTCCCTACTTTGACAACTTGATAAAGTTGGATCCTTTGTTGAAGGGTGCCCTTGATCTATCTGTCCACAATCTGATAATTGGATTCTTGTTGTATGAAGTTGGGATTGAGCTCTGTTGGTGTAATTAGTTCTGCTATCTCTGAGGTGTCCAATAATGGTGGGAAATGTGGTCTAAGGATATCCACGTTGAACACTGGGTGCAAGCCAAGGAAAGGAAGAATGTTGAGCTCGAAATAAGTATCACCCACAACCTTGGTGATGGTGTATGACCCATAATAGAGTGAGCAAAGATTCTGATGGGGTCATGTAAGGTGATCTTTCTACAAGTGCAGCCAAACTCTGTCACCCACCTAGAACTTATGTGACACCCTGTGTCTATAATGGCGTTGTTTGTACTTGTCATTGGACTTATATAGGATATCTTGAACCTGTTGGCGATGTGTTGGATCAACTCAATAAAATGGGTGGCTTTGTCAACTTCAGTTGGAGCAGGATATGAGTTGGTCGAGGTGACTACAAGGGGTAGTGCAACATCTATGGGACCCAATTATTGGAATCCCAACCCCACCTGAAAGGGGTTGTGGTCGATTGAGCTATGAAGGGATCGAGTGTAGCTATTTTGAACATAGATGAGACTCTCATCCCATGTTCAAGGGTGCTTGCAATTATACATGTGCAATATATTCATGATCATTCGATTTATGACCTTGGTTTGGCCATCTGTCTGGGGGTGGAAGGTCATGGATTTGGTGAGACTGGTGTCCAGCAGTGACCAGAGGCTTGACCAAAATATGTTGAGAAATCAATTGTCCCGATCTGAGACAATGGATTTTGGGATTCCAAAATGTACCTAGACTCGTTCAAAGAAGAGCTTGGTAGTGGCGTCTATTGTGATGCTCTTCTTGCACACAACCAAAATTGCCATCTTAGAAAGGCGATCCACAACAAAAAAAACACAGTCATTTCCTCGCTTTGCGAAAGGGAGGCCCGACATGTAGTCCATTGAGATGGATTCCCATGGCCTGTCAGGAGTATGAAGAAGGGTTTACAGACCTTGTTTCTTAGTGTTTGGTTTGGAAATCACGTAGGTAGTGCAGGACCTGATATAGTTTTTGAAGTCCTGTCGAATTTTTAGCCAGTAGAAATGTTTCTGCAACATTACCACTGTCTTTTCGATGACGAAGTGTCTTGCCACCCGATGTAGTGGGATTCCCATATCATCTTTTCTTGCTCACTTGATGGAATGCAGATATGGCCCAGACGACACAACAACCCGTCCTAAAGATGGAAATTAGCGACAACTGTGTTTTCTCCCAACATTTTCTAGGTGGTGGAGAAGTACGTGTCTATCTCATAGAGTTGGAATGAAGATATGGCCTAGACGACACAACAACTCATCCTGAAGATGGAAATTAGCTACAACTGCATTTGTGCCCAACATTGTCTAGGTGGTGGAGAAGTCCGTGTATGTCTGATAGAGTTGGGGCCATCCAAAGATCTCATGGTTGAAAGAGTCTAGCACTGTGGTGAGTGTCACGATTGGCAGTCTGTTGAGGAATTCAATAACGTGATTGGTGCTTCCCATTTTATACTTGATGTTGAGGTGGAATTATTGCAAGTACATGGACAACTTCTAATGGTACTCATTCTGCAATTTTCCTTGTGTCTGCATGAACTGCAGTGGATTATGATTAGTGTGGATGATTGTCTCCTTCCCAAGAATATAATGTCGCCACTGGCGGCAGGCTTGCACAATGGAGTACATTTCTTTGTTGTAAGTAGGGTACTTATGGATAGCATCTAATAGTGTCTCACTATGATAGACCACAGGGTGGTTGTGCTGAGTGATAATGACACCCACATCATAGTTTGAATCATTTGTCTCGATATCAAAAGGCTGCTACAGGTTATGTAATGAAAGTACCAGGGATGAGAACAAGTGTTTCTTCAAATCATCGAATGATTGTTGTTGGGACTGGCCCCACATGAATTTTTCCTTACCCCCACCCCTAGTTGCTTTGTTGAGGGCCCATGCAATATGGGATAATCCCAACATGAACCTGCGGTGGAAATTGGAAAGGACCAAGAAGATCTGAAGCTCAGTGAGTGTGGTTGGGGATGGCTAGTCATGGATGACTTGGATTTTGGCTGGATCGACATGTACTCCATTTTTATCAATGATGTAGCCCAGGTAATCAACCATGTCCATGCCAAAGGAACATTCTTCCAAGTTGGTGTAGAGTTGGTGCTTCCGCAGGGTGTACAAAACCTGCTGAATATGATGCAAGTGTTCTACCCAAGTCTTGTTGTAAATGAGGATGTCATTGAGATACACCACTACAAAATTATTGGTGAATGGTCGCAGGATATCATCCATCATCCTCATGAAAGTGGCTGGAGAATTTTTCAAACCAAAGGGCATGACCAACCATTCAAAAAGACCTTCCTTTGAGTTAAAGGAGGTCTTCCATACATTTGTTTGTTCAATCGGGACCTGGTGGTAGCCAAACTTTATATCAATCTTACAAAGGTATTTGGTCCTCATGTGTTGATCAAGGAGTTCGTCGATTTGGGGAATCTAGTATTGGTTTATGACTGTGTAATGTCCACATCCACCAACAAGTTAGGAAACGTCACTACAGGACGTCTCTCTTAGCTCTGATACCATTTTGTAATGTCCCTAGCCACCAACAGGTCCAGAAACATCACTACAGGATGTATCTCTTAGCTCTGATTACATTTTGTAAATTTATGTGCATGCATATCTAACGCAATTGACATTTACAACATTTTGTTCATGCTACTTATTCATGTGGAAATAACATTAAAACATTCTGACACTATATGCACACGATGACATATTCTAACCATACACAAATTAATGTGGAATTAACAGTAAGCCTACACATACAACATATATGATATATCTGGGCATTAAAACATGTACAATTACACCACATACAATCAACAAATATTTGTTAGTTATATTTCAACAGATGACCACCAACTACATCTAGACTTTCCATGAACCTCCCAACCTTAGACACTGCTTCTCATTGCGCTCATTAGTGGGTCAACCCCGAGCTGGGACTAAAATCCACCCATGGAAAAGGAATCCTAGACCTAGGTTGAGGCTATGGGAAATGCACTGTGCAACTGGAAGGATTCTCTCCAAGGATCCTACTTATGCCCACTTCTCACAAACTCTCACTCCCCATATGCATGTCCCACCCCGGGAGTATGCACCTTCACTGTTCCACAGTCCATCAGTCGCTCCACTTCCCTTATAGGGCTTCAACAACAGGTCAGATCAAGAATTCTCATAGTTCCCTAGATGGTACTAGACTCCCTCCATGAGAAATCACTTCCCAACAAACTCTCTCACCAAAAGAGAGTTTCTCATAGGACTGGAAAAATGCTTCTTCAACCACGGGCTTGATAACCCGCCTCTTCAAACGACAACCACCAAAATTGGGTAAGGAAAGGTGATGACTCAACAATTTACAGAGGTTCACAAAGGTGGAAATGAATCTAGTTGCGTACTTGTTCAGTGTGTGCGTGAACTGCACAAGGGATGGCCAACATGTTGAGGCTGAACTCATGGAAAACTAAATCCCAGACTGGTCAGAGTGTTGATAGCGAGGAAGGAAAATGGTGAGAATGATGAGCTTGTGGAATCGTGAGAGATCTTCCCTGGTTCGAGAGAACTCCTCAGGAAGGTGGTCATAATGTTTTGTGAGCCCGAACAAAGGTGGAACTTCCCACATAAATATGCATGCATCATGGCTGACACTTGGCTCTCTAGGATCACACTCCTATCCACTTGGAGTTTGTTCCTCTCCTCAAAAAAACTTAGGATAACTGGGTTTATTTTCCCAACTTCAGTACTTTTCAGGAATACATTATAATATTCCCTTGGTTTTAGCCCTCAAGCTTATACACAGTGGAGCTTAGTCCCCAACAACTCTTTCTTCGTGGTCGGTCTACATGCAACAATTTATTTTATTAATAATCTGCATAATTCCATATACAAAAATAGTCAGGCCCACTAACCTTAGCAGCTAGGATCTTCGTCTTAATAAACACATAATCCTACCATCTTATAATTACTTGGCTCAACATCCTACAAACATCATTTACATTTCATAGGGGCTTGACCCTGGGATATTACAATCCCCTCCCCTTATTTTTTCACTATCCTCAGTGCAACTCATTTACATAATATCAACAAGATTTTCAAAATCTCCAAAAAGATGTGGGTACTCTGCTCGCATATCATCTTCATGCTCCCATGTTGCGTCCTAGGGACCGTACCAGGTCCACCAAACTTTTACAAGCCCTATGGGTTGATTATGGATCTTCTTGATTTTCCGATCCAGTATACACACCGGATGCACCTGAAAAGCGCTTTCTTTCTCCACCTAAATCACATTCCAATGAATAACATGATTAGCATTAGGTACATACTTTTTAAGCAATGAAACATGAAATACATTATGCATAGAAATGCATGCAGGAAATGCAAGCCTATATGCTATTGGACTAATCCTCTCTAGGATTTTAAACGACCCACAATACTGAGCCATCAACTTTGAACAATTTCCAAACTTCAAGGAACATTTGTTGGCCTTCACTCTCAGGAATACATGATCCCCTACTTTAAATTCCCTGTGAATTATGTTCTTATCAACATAACTTTTCTTCCTATCTTAGGAATCCTTCAAATTCTTCTTAATCCTTACCTGATGGTATCCTGACCTGAGATCTATCTTGGAAAATATCTTTGCATCCTTCAATTTATCAAAGAGATCATCAATCCTTGGAAAAGGATACTTTCTCTTTATAGTTACTTTGTTCAACTGTTTGAAGTCAATGCACAATATCAATGTCCCATCTTTCTTCTTCACAAACAAGAGGAGGGAACCCCAAGGGGACACACTTGGGCATATATACCCCTTCTTCAGAATCTCTTCAAGCTACATTTGCAATTCCTTCAGCTCTGGTGTACTCATTCTGTAAGGAGTCTTTGGTATTGGAGCTACTCCAGACATCAAATTAATAGATAAATCAATATCTCTCTTTGGAGGTAGTCCTGGTACCTCCTTGAACACATCCTCAAAATATTCCAAGATTGCATGATCCTCCATATTTGGCACCTTATCCTTAGATGCTTCCTCCATATGGGATGAAAATATTTGACATCCCTTCTTGTAACACCTCTTCAGTTGCATTGTTGAGATTTCTCGGACAGTAACTTCCCTGGGAATTCGTTGGATTGTTTTCTAATTTCCTTCCTCATCCAAGCAAGTGGATGCCTTGTTATGGCAGTCTAATATGGCATGGTTTTGGTCCAACCAATCCATAGAAATTAGTCAATCATCTGATCCCAACGAAAACATGTTCAAATCTAGCTTGGTACACAGTCCATCCATGCCCATTGGACATGATTTAACCAACTCAACAACTTTCCTCTTGCCTCCTATAACCAGTTGTACCAACCAATATTTCCCATGCTTACTTCTTGGCAAAAGAAATATGTCCACTATCGCAGGGTCTATATAGCTATGACTAGACCCCGAATAAATTAAAATAATAAAGGAATGGTTATTGATCATACCTTCAACTTCAACCATGTGTGATTGAAACTCAACTTGCTTGTTTTCTAGGGCTGCATAGATAATTGGTACTCTTCTTCCCATGTCCTCCATTATTTCTGCTTGTTGTACATTGTGGACAACTCTTGCCTTGTCAATTTTGTGAGGAAAATATCTATACTTGTGGTCTCCTTTACATCCCCAACATCGAATGGGTTCCTGCCTTGACCTTTTCCCTCCCACGTCAACCATTCTATGCTCTCTAAAAGATGGTTGTCGTTGAGGACTGTTTTTGAAAAATGGAGTTTTGTTTCCCTTGCACCTCTGTTATTTCTTGAACTTATTCTTGTCCTCCCAAGCCTTCTGGAAAGTAGGCTTTCCTATTTGATGCTCATGTAATCATTTTTCTCTCCTTATATTTTCTTCCATATTCTTGGGATCATTATATTTCATTTTATCACTAATGAAAGATGGCATCCCACTCAGGCACCTATGAATCTTCATTGTCTCATCCTTGATGAAGGATACATACTTCAATAGCTATAAGAATCTCCTTTCATATTCATCAATAGCCATGATGCCCAGTTTAAGTTCAAAGAAATATTTCATCTTTCTTTCATAATACCTCTTGGTCAGGTATTTCTTCTCAAAATGCCTCTTGAAATCCTTCCAAGTCACATTTTTCTCCCTGAGTTTTTTTTCTTCCACAAGTTGATCCCACCACATGGATGCTTTCCCTTTAAGTTGGTATATGGAAATTATTCCCTCTACATGAGAATAATAGTTATGCAATTGGAAGTACTTCATAATTCCTAGCAGCCATATCTTTGCATCTTCATCCTTCTTGTGCTCACCATCAAATGTAGGAGGTTTGATTTTGTTCATTTCCCCTCGTAGCTCATCCACTCCATACCTCTTATGCTTCCTAATAGATGATGGACTTGATTTGTTTTGTGATCTCTTATTGGAATGCCTCGGGGAGTGTTGGTGATGTCTGCTATCACTTTTTGTTCTTCTGTGACTCCCTTATTTTCTTGAGCCACTCTCCTTATCCAATTTATTTTTTGTTCTTTCCAGGCTCTACATCAACTTTATGTTGAATTCTCCCAGTTAATCCCTGGATTTCATGAGCTTTTTGTTATCTACTTGGTGAGTCTGGACATCTTTCCACAACTTTTCAATGATTGTCATCATGTTTCCTTCTTTATTTATCTCTTCTCTATGCCCATTGGAGTTCAATCCTTCAAATCCTAAATGGACATCCATTCCTCTAACTTCATTTTCCAAAGTATAAGCACCCCGTGCCTTCCCCATTTATCTGCACTATGCGACAATTCAATTAGGTTTTGACAATTGTTAACTTTGCAAAATGTGCAGTCAACCGAGTTTTCAGGCTATCAAACTTTAATAATTTTCCATAATAAACCAATATGATTCAACAAAAACAATATCAGATTCCATTTTCTGCAGATCTTGGTCGGTCAAGAACCCCTCGGGCTTTAATCTCTAAACCCAGTTTTGTTCTGCAACAAAATTTTCGGGCGCTAGCCCCTTTTCTTCAGCCCTTGGTTCACATGTGACCATGCCTATGACCCATTTCTTATGATTTGGGCGCTCATCCAGAGCTTTGAAACTTTTGGCTTTGGGCTTCGTAGGATTTTCCCCTTTTTGTGTGTCTCAACATCACAGAACAATGAACTGTAGAACGCGCAAAGAACGATGGATCTACGATCCACCTTCCTTGCAAACATCTATGGTGGATAAGCGCTTCGGGGCTCTGGGACTTTGTATAATTTCACCTTTGCACATCCCTAAACTCCCGAACCATGAGTTTCTTCATACTTCCATGTCACCCCAGTGACGTCATCGCATCACTTTACTTCGGTGTTACAGAAATTCAGGGGTTTCTTCCTCCCATTCGATCACGAGCCATTTCTTCTGGAGTGTCAAGCCTCCAGACTTCATGATCTAGTGCCATGCGTCCACTAGGGCCCACAGTTCCCATGCTTGAACTAATAAATACTGAAAACCTCACATCAAACTTTATACCTTTCAAATTGCGGGGACATGGGTTGGCAGTTTTGGAGTAATTCGTCGATTGTCCCACAATTGTTCCCATACTGACACGTACCCCTTCTAGGAAACCATGGTTTGGATTGTGGGACCGCCTTATGCGCAATGTCTCCTGACCTTCGATCTTGATAGATCATGATCAAAGTTAATGCGGGCCCAATCTAGCTAACTTCTACACCAAGTTTAATTACCTTGTGTCGCCTCTAGGACCACCACGTGGCAAGACACATGAAGCCGACACGTGGTCCAATCAAGAAGGTGACATATGTCAGATTCTAAATGCATTTCTATTGTACAAAGGTTCTTAACTCACTAACACATGGCACACATCCCATGTGTCCATGTAATCCCTGGTGATGTCAACATGCCACGTCACTTTGGGACTTTAGAATTCGGGAGATTTCACCTCAGAATACCTCGTTTCTCCCGAACGTCGAATTCTCGAACTTTCTTACCTTCCGCTCTTGGCTTATTCCTATGGTTCTGATCTATCCTTGGTCAAATCCAATGGTAAACACTCCCCCCCCGGATCTACGATGTATATTCTCTTCAGGACTTCGGAACTTCGAGATTTGACCCTTTTTGTTCTACCACACATAAACTTCGCCGAAGTCGCCAGGTCTGAAGTACTTACGAGTCAATCCTCACACGCCTTTCTCCAGATATAGCAGTCGTGACTTAATATTCGCTTGATCTGAGGACTTATCTTTCTCTCGCTCAGATCTAACGGACCAACACCACGAATGTTGTGATTTCTCTCTCCGTGGACATTTCTTAAACTTGTTACACCTCCTGTGTTTTTGAACACAGTCCAAGTATTCTTTCAATGCCCTTCTGGCACTCTGTACCTTAAAATTATCTGGATTTTCTTTGTTGAATTTCTTGTTCATGGCCCATCTAGGTTCCAGGTAGAAACCATGGGCTCTAAACTTGGGTTTTGTCCATTTCAACAACAATTCTTTTCCGAAACTGTTTCTTTAGCTTCCACTAACATGGCCCATCCAAGCTCAGTGTTGAAACCATGGCTCTGATACAATTTTGAAACATCCCCAACCACCAATAGGCTGAGAAACGTCACTACAAGATGTCTCTCTTATATTTTATACCATTTTGTAAATTTATATGCATGCATATCTAACGTAATTAACAATTACAACATTTTTTTCATGCTACTTATTCGTGTGGAAATAACATTAAAACATTATGACACTATATGCATACAGACGACATATTCTAACCATACACAGATTAATGTGGAATTAATAGTAAGCCTATACATACAACATATATGATATATCTAGGCATTACTCATCAATTTATAAAAGATGTACAATTACACCACATACAATCAACAAAGATTCGGTAGTTATCTTTCAATAGATGACCACCAACTATGTGCAAACCTTCCATGAACCTCCCAGCCTTAGACCCCGTTGCTCATCACTCTCAGCAGTGGGTCACCCTTGAGCTGGGACTACACTCCACCCAAGGAAAAGGAATCCTAGACCTAGGTCGAGGCTATGGGAACTGAACTGTGAAACTAGAAGGATTCTCTCGAAGGAGCCTACTTAGCCCACTGCTCACAGAATCACATTCCCCACATGCCTCTTCCACCCCAGGAATATGCACCTTCACTATTCCACGGTCCATCGACTTCTCCACTTCCCTTCCAGGGCTTCACCAAAAAGATGGATTGGGAATTCTTAGAGTTTTCTAGTTGGTATTGGACTCCCTCAAGGAGAAATCATTTCCCATCAAACTCTCTCACCTGGAAATAGTTTCTCATAGTCCTAACAAATTGCTTCTTCAACCACAGACCTGACAACCCGCCTCTTCAATCCACAACCACCAAAATCGAGTAAGGAAAGGGGATGACTCAACAATTTACAGAGGTTCACAAAGGCGAAAATTAATCTGGCTGCATACTTGTTCAGTGTGTGTGTGAACTGCATAAGGGATGGCCAACATGCTGAAGCTGAACTCATGGAAAAATAAATGGCCAGACTGGTCAGAGTGTTGATAACAAGCAAGGAAAATGGTGAGAATGGTCATCTTGTAGAATCGTGAGAGAGCTTCCCCGGCTCAAGCGAACTCCTCAGAAAGGTGGCCAGAATGGTTCGTGAGCCTAAAAAAAGGTAACTTCCCACATAAATCTGCATGCGTCCTAGGTGACACTTGGATCTCCAGGAGCATGCTCCTCTCCACTTGGAGTTTGTTCCTCTCCTCAAAGGCACTTAGGATAAGTCGGTTTATTTTCCCAACTTTAGTACTTTTGAGGAATACATTATAATATTCCCTTGGGTTAATCCCTCAAGATTAGCCCCTCTTTCCTATCCTCTCAGCCCCATTCCTTTCCGTACCCAGTGGAGCTTAGTCCCCCATAAATGTTTATTCATGGTCGGTCTACATGCAATGATGTATTTTATTAATAATCTGCATAATTACATATACAAAAATAATCATGCCCATTGACCTTAGCATATAGGCTCTTTGGCCTAATAAACACAAATCCTACCATATTATAACTACTTGGCTCACCAGCCTACAAACATCATTAAATTTCATAGGGGCTTGACCTTGGGGGATTATAGACTGTGATTTTATTCAGAGCCTGATAATTAGTGCAGAGTCTCCAGGTTCGATCTTTCTTTTGTACCATCATGATTGGGCTCCCACAAGGTGATGAGTTGGGATGGACGTGCCCCTTATGGAGCAGTTTTTGGATCTTCCACTTGATCTCCTCATTTTCTAATATAGAGAGGTGGTAGATTGGCCCATTGGGAAGTGATGCATTGGTGGTAATATCGATGGGTTGCTTGACCTGACAGTGTAGAGGTACCCCAGTAGGTGAGGAGAAGATATATGAGTATTCTTCCACGACCTTATCCACTTTATTTTACTGTGTGGAGCAGTTTCCTGTGGAGACCGTGGATGTGGCCACAATATTTTTCTCATTCTGAGAGTGAATCATGAAGAAGACAAACTTCCTTGTCTGATAGATGACCTTTCTTCATTGCTTGCAAAGATCAAGGAAATAGAACTGGGTGGGACTGCCTCAAGTATCCTATACAATTTCTTGTTCAAAGTAATAATAACACTGTGAGGCCTAGACTCATATACATCATGAAGTTTCCATAAATATAGTTGGCCCAAAATAACATTACAAACTTTGAGAGGGGAAACATCAGACAATACCTCATCTTTGAATGGCTTGATGTTGTATGTCAGGTGAAATTATTGGCGGATGCGGATGTCGCTTCCTTGGCAGAGCCATCTCATGGTGTAGGGTTGCAGGTGCGACGTTGTCAGTAGGGAGAGTCGCTTGACAACCTTTTCTGAGATGAGGTTCTTCTAGATATCGCTGTCAATGATGAAGTGTAGTGGGATACCCTTCACCCACATCTATGAATTAAAAAGGTGCTCGCCTTCCTCTGGCTCGTCTGGTTCATCGGGCTGGAGATTGGTTGTAGCAATTATAGCATTGGGTTCTGCATCTATGATATGTCTCCCCCTTTGTTGTTCTGACTCAGAGTTGACACCTACATCTGATTCATAGGCCTTCACCTCAGCCACCAACGACTTCTTCGAGAGACAATCAACAATGTTATGTTAGGGGCTCTTATGGAAGTCACACCACTTCTCGGTATATTTCTTTGTCTTTCCAATGTCCTTCTTTTATTGCAGCCTGGATTGGTTTTCCTGAGGCTATTCATCTTTTCTATGTCCTTTGTTCTACAGGTTGTGGATTCCCTTTCCTGGCTTTTGTTGTGAGGAATTCCTAGACCCAAATTGTCGTGTCTTTTGTTTGAGCTTCTACTCGATTTTGACAACATATCGGTAGGCTGCACAAAAGGATGACATGTCCAAAAACTCCATTTTGGCCTGGATGTATCTATGCATACCATCAAGATACTTGAGCACTAGATTTCACTCAGAATCTTTGATACTTAGCTTAGTGCACAGGTATGGAAGATATTTGTGAACTCGGGCACCACTTGGTCTCTTTCCTGCTGCAGTGTGGTCCATTTTGTGTACAGGTCGTCATAATTTCCAACAAGGTAGTATTTTTCCTTAATAACATCCTTGAAGGAATCCTAGGTGATTGTGACTGTAAATATTGAGGGTTCCTTTGTTTCCTTTTTCTCATAGAAAGTTTCCCACCAATCTTTGACATGGGGGACGACTTTGAGGAGTGCAACAGGAATATTTTCTTTATTCGAGAAGTTATGGATGGAGAAATACCCTTCTAGCAGATTCAAGAATTTGTCTACCGCATCTTCGTCTATCTGACCTTCAAATATAGAAATATCGAAGCTAATATGTACCTTGAAGGGAGCGACGCCTCCGTTTGAGGAAGATGTGTCACCTGTTGGTAGTTGTCAAAGGATTTGCACAAAAATATCCATCATCTCGTTCCTTTGTTGCGTGAGGGATTCCTCGAGAAACATTTTCAAGGGATCTCCTTTTGCGTCATATTTATTTTATTCTTCCATGGGAGGTCGTTTGGGCGTGCGAGATATTTTGTCCTCAAGAGAAACAAGATCGAGACGCAATTCTTTGTACCCTAACCTTGTTGGGGACATGCATTAAGAACGACATGGAGCATACTGAATTCATACCACTAATCCAAAATATATTTGTAGAACGAAATGAATACAGATTATTTTCAAAAGACGCTTAACAGAAAATAGTAGATATACAATAAAATTAGTTTCTATTCAATAAGGAAATAAGATGAAACTATAAAATGCAGCGGAAACAAGCTTGCTATAATGGTGGCGGCTTATCTCTGAGAAGAGATGTGACAACTGCTCTCATTCGCAAGAACATCATTACAATGAGGCCATGAAGGCCTTTTTACAATAAACAGGAATGTCCAAAACCCTAGACATCCAAAAAACTTAACCCCAGGAGACGAAGCGTTAAAAGTCCTGTGGGCCATGTTTGGGTGAGTTAGTACATCAACTTCTCGGGGTCGTAACTTTTGCATACGATATTCGTTTTAGGCACACGATTTTCCTATTGGAAAGGTCTATTCGAGGAATACACATTTTGTTGCTATCTATCAAAGGTCATTTTGACTATAGCGAGCCCTAAAAAAAAAAATTTAGGGCCTCAAAACAGCCTTGCAACTCAGGGACATGAAAACTAGGGAAAAAACTGCCAAACTGGAAAACTGCCAAAATGAGCCAGTTGGAATAGGTGGGAGACACCGACATCCATTTTGGATCAGTGTGCCACCTTTCTCCTGCTGGCCAACTCTCACCCCATCTGGGGTTAACCATTTTTCATATCAATATCGTTAATGTTGAGCAATGTTTAGGAAAAAGGGATTGATTTAACATCGTTGGAATTATGGTAATCATATTTTATTGTTTATGAATAATATTGTTTTTATTACAAAATTATTTATAAAAGATTTTGGAAAAAACAATAATTCTAGATGCTATAAAAATTATAAATTTAGTCCCCAAGGAGTAGGAAAGTCGGTGACGGAGTGTGTTGTTAAGGAACTTCGTGATGTTAAAGTCACTAGTTCGAAACCCGCGGGGACAAAAACTCCATCCATGTTAAGGGTTGATGTGGCTTAGGCCGAGTGCGATCCTTGGGTAATTTTGACGGCTTAGATGCCCCTGAGTCGTGGTTTCTCAGCCACATGTTGGTCTAGCAGGTCATAGAAAAACCAACAAACAAACAAATTCATAAATTTATTATTAATATTGATCAAATGAAAACTATGGAAATTAAATTTTAAAAAGAGTGTTTAGATTTAAGATTATGTATGGTAATAGTTCACTTTTAAAGAAGTAAATTCTTCTTATAAGTATTTAAGTATTGATTTCAAGTGTTAAGTTGAATTACACTTATATTCTGGATTATAATAAAAGGATAACTTACTATTAAAAAATCTTATTACAATATTGAAAATATAAATAAAAAAAGTTAAAACATTGAAATGAATTAGAAAAAAAATAAAAATTGTTAGAGTTGATAAGAACAAAGTCTTGCTTATAATATAAATACTAGTCATCATATGTTCGAAGAGATTGGAATGGAGATTCCATGATTTAACTCAACTATTAAAACATAGAAGAAGATAATTCAATTAGTAATATGGATCATATTAAGAATTTAAAAAAAAATAGTTAATAAAAATAAAATGATTAAC
>SNQJ01S0062791.1:67777-80381 GCA_010110895.2 Picea sitchensis
ATGAAGAATTCTATTAAAATTTTAAAATATCATACAGTAAAAAAAAATCTCTTGTTGTTGGTCTGTCATTCAGGAAACCAGACCAACAACAAAGTAGATAGCATCCAACCAAAAATATTGTTTATAACAAGTCTGAAAATACTTAAAAACAGTTCTAATAATATTCCAATAACTACCTTGCCTATTGCTACTACTATCTGTCATTTCAAAAAGAAAAACTAGGGAACCAACTTCTTGGGGCCGAGGGCCCCTTGCTTGAGGTCTGAGGATGAGCCAGATGAGCTTCCTAATGTCTCGTAGGGTGATCCGAATGACACACTTATTGAGGGAGGTGAGCGAGGATATCTCGAACCATCAAGTGGAGGTCATCGAGATGAATATGGACAATATTTTTCATGTCTTCTCTGGTTTGAATCATTTGGCCCAAAAGAGTCATAAGGTGCCAGTAAAGTTTGACAAATCAGTAATAGAGAGTATCCCTACCTCTGTTGTGGTCGACATATGGAACCTAGTGCACTATCGTCTCGAATACTTCTCGGTCTCTTTTCATCTCATGTTCCTCACTAACAATGTATTTTGCTTCCTCTAGATCTCTCTGGAAATATTGAGGGGTGTTCGTAGTGAAGTTCATGGCGGTGTTGACTGAAGTTCCTGGCGGTGTTGAAAGCCTCTTGTTGGACCTGAGATTCTGGAACCCCCTCCTCTTGTTTCCTTAAAGAGGAGGCTTCTGGGAGGCCTAAGCCTCGTCTCTAACCAAGGGGGTAGTCATGCCTAGGGGCCATGGTGTCTCTGATAAGAGATTGAATTGAAGAGTGGTACCAAATTGAGAGAGGATTTGACTGATATCCCTCATTATCTATGAAGGAGGACTGGAAGGTATGAGTTAGGCTATCGACCTGCAATATTTCCATGAAAAATTCAATAAGTGTCACATTCCCACACTGAGGAGGGGGCCTCATCATATGGGTGTTTAACATAAGGGAGGGAGAGTATGAGTGTGTTTTAAGGACTCCCCATTACTTGCATTTATTTATGTTTTTCCTTCGCCTTGTTGAGTCTTCCTTGAGCTTCCTCCCGAATGTTTTTCCTTGTGGGAGAGACTTTGATCGCTTCTTTGATCAACCTCGAGGCTTGGCTCCTTATTTAACTTCCTTAACTGTTATTTATATGTGTTAGCATAGGATTCCCTCTAACCTTTATTATCTGCAATTTGCTTGTCCTTGACACGTTTCCCTTGGTTTTGGTACCTGTCCTTTATAGTGAGTTGATGATGGATATCAAGGTCATCCTATTGGATCTCCTCCCCTGGATTCTCTAAAGAGTTCTCCTGCGTTAATTGTTTTTGGGGCCATCTCAGGGTGTGGTCTTGTAGGATGTAGTCTTTGTGAATAGATGGCATCCAGACGCGATCCAATCAGAAAAATGCCTTATGGGTGTCTAGGGTCATTAATTAACTGTTCGTTAGTCTCGAGGATCCCGTCTCCTAATTTGTCTCACCTTTTCTTTGCTTCCAAGAGTAGTTGCGCATTTCTCACTGGTATGAGCCTAGTGTCGCTAGCTCCTCGTTTTACCATTAGTTGAGTTGTCTTCCAATTCAGAGGGTCGCTAAGGTGGTAGGTGTTGAATAGGATATTCAACATGTCATATTCTTCCTCCAGGATTTCGTCCCCTTGAAAAGTCGATTCTTGTCTATCCCTTGTTGGGATTTCACCCAAATTATTTTTCTTGCGGGTCATATCTACCACAGGGTCGAGGCCTTTGATGTTTCTCCTTCTGCCTTCCTGAGGATTTTGGCACTGGTTTGAGCGATCCTTTGAATCGAGCTTTGTGGAGAAAAGGTATTATATATTTATTGAGTTGCAGGCTTGAGCAAGACCCTCCCCCATTGAGAGTGTCTAGGATTTGACCCACGAGTCCAAATTGATCCTAAAAATTTCATTAGCTAACCATTATGTTAGTTTATTTGTAGAGCGTTTCATGTGTCTGGGGATAATTACATGAATGTAGGCCATCCTTTGTTGAATGGCATCCAATATATCCTCCATTCGCCAACATTTTGATATTTTTGAAGTCAAGGTGCCTTGTTGTAGTATTTTGAGCATGTTAATCACAATATGAGAATCCCCTTCTATTATTAACTTGTCATACCCTTGTGACTCATTTATGCGGATCCCTTATTCTAGCGCCTAGAATTTTGTTGCATTGTTGGTTTTTATCTCTATTTGTACCCTATATATTTTCAATATTCTTCCTTTGTTGGTTTGGAAGACGTTGAAATACCCTGCCTGTCCCGCATTTCCTTTTGAGGCCCCGTCGAAGTTCATCTTTACAAACCGTACTGGGGGGTGTTCCACTGAAAGGCCGAGGCTAGGGGATCAAAGTTGGTTTCTTTCTAAAGGAGGCTAGGTTGGCATGTATCTTGAGGCCTTGGATTATAGATAGCTCAAACATAATACCCTGTCAATCTTTATTTGCCAAGGACTGGGCCAAAATTGTTTCCCTGATAAAGTTGTGGACCCTATTCCAAATATCTTTTGGTTTTTGGGTTTGGAGCTTAAATACCTTGCGATTGCACTCCTTCCAGACTTCCTAGGTGATAAAATTGGGTAAGAGGATCCACTGTCTATTTATTGTGGGGTTTTCCATTAAAGTTGAGGGCCATTGTTTTATGGTTTCCTTTATGGACCTCCTGATGCAGCCAGAGCGCCTGAAGGCTCCCTAGTTTTTTTGTATAGGTGTAGGTGTTTAAGAGATGCTCAGTAGTTTCCTTATGAATATGGCATAGTGGGCATCAAGAGGGGCCAAAAACCCCTCGTTTGCAAAGGTTGTCCAAACTGAGAGATCTGTTTAGGGCTAGCATCCAAAGGAACATGGAGACTTTCAGCTAGAGACCTCGTTTCCAAATATTTACCTAGATTAAAGCTTGAGGATTTGTTTTCTACTTAATGACGGGGATGATTTTAAGGATGGAAATTTATTTTAAAATGTAGAAACCTTGGTGAATCTTACTAATCCTTCATATGCCAACTATAAATGATTGGCGATATTTTTGTAGAAATATTCAAATTTCTAAGGATTTTATATAGTTTTTATAAATGTTTGGCGATTTTTAAGGTAAAATAATTTTATCCTATAGAATTTGGGCGAATCATTTTTAAAATAGCGAATCTTGTTTTTGGAAAAAACATGGAAAATTAGCCCATGAGAGAAATTTAGCCCCTAAAATCATCCCTGTTTGGCAGCTATCCAATAGGCTTCTTTCGTTGAGAAAGTTCCAAAAGGGTTGTTGCCCCATATTAGTCAGTCTTGATTTTCAAATCTGCGTATTTTCCTTTTGTTTAGTTCCTCTAGAAAACCCTCTATAAGAATGTTATCTATTTATCCACTCCATCCTCGGGAGGGGAGAAAATTCCTCCAACAACTAAGGGTTGTTTCTTCCACCCAGTAATGAGAAACTCTGGTTTTATTTTGGGCTGTCATTCCAGCTTGGAGTCTGAGAAGAAAGGGTTGTGCTGCCAGTCCTAGGAGTTGTTTCTAGGCATCCTCCCAGAATAGATATTCCATTCCATTGTTGGTTTCCCAGAAGCAATTCTCTAGAATTAAGTGTTGGTTTTTCTAGGCTAGGTTCCAGAGGCATGAACCCGAGGGAAATTTTTCATTCTGATAATATGGTTGGTTTGTTGATTTTACGGGTATTTGATTTTCCAAAGGCTGGCCCATTGGGATTGGGGGTTAGCCAGACATCACCACCATATCTTATCCCCTAGGGTGTGGCTGAGGGATTTTTGATCTCTCAATCCTAGGCCACCTTTTAGTTTTGGAAGACATCCATTTTCGCACGCCACTAGAGCTCATTTCTTCTTGTTTTTCGAGCTACCCCATAGGAAGTCTCTTTGAAGATTTCTCATCACTCTAAGAATATATTTTGGGGATGCTATAACTGAGAGATGGTACAAAATCATCACTTCAAGAACTTATTTGATGAGGATGAGTCAAATGGCTACGTTGAGAGAACAAAAAGACCAATTTCCCAGTTTGTTTGCCATCTTGTCTAGGAGGTCCTCCCATTTTTTTTTTCTTTTGGGAGTTTTCTGTGAGGGGAACTCCCAGGTAATTGGACAAAATATTTATAGGTTGGAACTCTAGGAGACAGATTAGGTAGCTCTAGATTGGATGGGGGGTGTTGAAGAAGAAGATGTTGGATTTATCTTCATTGATGCACAAACCAGAGGCTTCAGAAAAGTCCTAGATGAATTGCTTGATTGTTATGGCTTCTTTCAGAGTTGCAGAGTCCATTAGCATGTTTTCGTCCAAAAATTATTGATGTGAGACTGGGGATTCTTCTCCATGGAGAGAATCCCTTTTTAGTTTCCTAACTCCACTTATGCCTTGATAAATATTCCCAAGCCTTCAACCATCGTGATAAAGAGGAAGGGTGAGAGGGGGTCTCCCTAACAAATACCTATGGAAGGGGAGAAGGTTGGGGAGGGGGAGCCATTAGCCAAGATAGAAAATAAGGTCAAGGAGAGTAGATAATAAATCCATTGTATCCATATTTCACTGAAACCAAACACAGCCATAGTTTTGAGGATGTATTTCAAATTCAGGTTGTCAAAGGCTTTAGAGAGGTCTAGTTTGATGAGAATTCTAGGTTTCTTAGAGGAATTGAGAGAATGTATAAGGTCATACGTTAGAATGATATTGTCTAGGATTTTTCTACCTTCCACATAGCATGTCTACTCCGGGGAGATAAAAGAGGGGATGAGGGATTTCAGTTTTTTCGCAATTATTTAAGAAATGCGTTTGTAGATGACATTACAGAGAGTGATAGGGAGAAACTTATGGGTGGTTACTACCTTTTCCTCTTTAGGGATAAGAGTAAGGAATGTGTCATTGAACGCTGGGAGGACTTTTATGAATTTTATGGAGTCTTCCACTTCTTCCCAAACTTCATTTTTTATTATCGACAAATAGGCTTGGTAAAATTTCACTGTGAATACGTTTGGTCCTGGAGATTTCCCTTTCAACATCTCCCAGATCACTTGCTCCACCTCTTCCATTGTAATTTTCCACATCAAGGCTTCATTGTGGTTTTCTTTTATCAATTTAGGAATATGCTGAGTAATCCTTTTGATGGAAACAATTTGATTCATCTATGGTTATTACATATGAGTTTTGTGGTATTGTAGGAGCTATGATTGGATGTCTTGATGGTTGTTGAATTTATTTCCTTGTTGATCCTTTAGAGAGAAAATTATGTTCTGGTGTCTCCTTTGGATCATCAAGTTGTGGACCAACTTTGTGTTTCTCTCACCTTCTTGAAGCCACTAGATTCTTGATTTGCGTCTCCATAGAATTTTCTCTTGGTTTTCTTTGGTTGCTAATTGGGCCATGAGATATAGTTCTTCTTATACTAGCTCCAAAGAGCTCCCATGGGGAATTGTACATTGTTGGTTTTGTTTTGTTCTTTCTTGAAGTTGGTTTTTGTCTTGAATTGTGTTTCCAAATTCTAATTTGTTCCATTCTTTGATTCGTTGTTTCAAGTTCTTCAATTGTTACTGGAGTCTATACATCGGGGAGACCGAGATAACTTTCTTTGCTTTCCACTAGGAGTGAAAGTTGGAGTGGAAGGAGGGGTCCATTAGCCAGAAGGATTCAAAGTGGAAGGGATGGTTCTTGGGGTTAGATGGGATTTCGACAAGGAGGGTGATGGGCCAGTGGTCCGAGACATGGTAGGGGGGAATGGTGTCTTCTATGGAGACTTTTCTCAGGAGAAGAGATTATGAGAGAAGGAAGTGGTCTAATAGGGAGTCTATATGGTGTTTTCCAGCTCAATGATTGCTCCAGGTAAAGGTACTATTTTAGGTTTCCCAGTCTACCAAACCCAAGTCGATGATGGTGTCTTTAAATATTTCAGATTCTTGATCCAGGTTGTTTAAGCCTCCACTTTTTTTATAGGAGAGAGGTTATGATGTTGAAGTATCCCCCTATAATCCACGGTTGGCTATCAACGAGGGGAATGATATGAGAAAGGGACTATAGAAAGGATAATTTCTCTTGTAGGAGTTGAGGGTTGTAGACATTGGTGATTTACCTTGATTGGTTGGAATTTGGAAGTTATGGAGTGATGTGTGGTGATGAAGGAGGAAAGGGTGATTTTGATGGGGTTCCATATGATGGCCAGGCCACCCGAATCTCCTTCGAGATCTATAGCTATGAAATTACATCTTCTCTAGCATTTGACGAACATTTTTTTCATAGTTATGGAAGAGCATTTGGTTTCTGGTATCATCATAATTGAAGGTTTTTCCTGAGATATCAATGTCTTTAAGCATCTTTGCTTACTAGGGATGTTAAGGCTTATTATGTTCCAAGAGATATATTTCATTGGGAAGGTTGAGGGTGGGAAGAGAAATTTTCTACCATACTCTTTATCCTTCTAGAATGTAGAAGGAGTTCTCCCAATTCTTGTAAGAGTTTCTTATTGGAGGGCCTTCTTTTTTTTTGTCATCTTTGGGAGACTTAATAATATCTTTGCTTGAAGTGTTTTTGATTCCTAGAGAGGCAGTTCCAGTGTTCTTACCTTTTTGGGTTGCTATTCCTTTCTCTTTATTCCTTGATTTAACTAAGGCACTCTGCAATAATATTATTTGTTGGTTTGGTATCGAGTGTTCCTATTTCCTTTCACATGTTGTTGTTATTCCTTGCATATCTAGCTCCTTCAGATCCATGTCTTCCAAATATTCTTGCTTTGCCTTTGGGTAATGAGAGGGATCATTGGTTCATATTAGTTTTGAGATTGGGGGTTTGGTNGGGGGGAGGGAGCGCTAGGGACTGAAAGACCTTGTTCAAGTCTGGAATGGGAAATTTGTTGGGCATCGACTGAGGGGATTAGACCAAGGGCTTCTTTCTCCGGTAGGTAGGTTGGTAAGGGATTTGAAACTATTACTGATGCAGGGGCCTTTGGGAATGGGATGGGTGGGGATTTTATTTTAGGATTTACATTTGTCTTGGACTTTTTTGAAATCTTCCACGTCTTTCTACAGGGGGGAAATGAGGGGCTCAATTTGCTTCTTCATGGGACATTCTTGGAAAAGGTTCCCATGAGCATGTCTTTTTTTACAAAGAAAGGGAATGTGTTCATAATCTAGGGTATGGAGCGAGTTGACATCTCTATATCTAAGGAAAATTGAGGCTGGAATAGCTTTGAAGACGTTGAGGTAGACACAGATCTGGGCGAAAAAGGTATAGCGGTCTTGGAGGGTGGCTTTTGCAATTTTTAAAAGGTAACCTAACGTGTTCCATATAACCTCTAGGATTTATGTGCGATAGTAATCCTGTGGGAGCGAGTATAATCTAATCTAAACTGAGGCTACGGTAAAATCCTCCTTTTATGGACTGAATTTCCCTTTCCAAATCCTCATATATAGGCCAAAAAAATTGAATTTGGGTCCTCATTGTAAGACCCTTTCTTGGTCTTCTTCCAGGTCGAATATGGTCTTCTTCCTGGTTTGAGGGTGACCTCTCCTTTTGGATTCCATCTAGTCTTCATCCACCATGTGAGGGATTTATCAGATGGCCAAAGGCCCATAAATTTTCAAATGAGGTCATGGTCCTGCATGTATTGAATATCCTCCCCCAAGAGGAGCGACAAGATTTTTTACTGCGGAATTTCCTTTGCCTGCGGGATGCAGGATGATTTTATTTTATTGTTGGATTTCTTTGTTTGTGGGTTCTAGACTGGGAGAGGCTCTGATCTTGTCAAGATTTCCTTAGTCCCTTTTGTTTGTTTTGTGTCCATTGAGTTGGGTGATCTTGTGGAGTCAAGGTTGCAGGCAGGGGACTAGGTCTCTCATCTACTGCCAGCCATAATGTTTCGGAAAGAGGAGGCGACTCCTCCTTTAGAGGGGGTCGCCATTGGTGGTATGGGAGATCAGAATGGGAAAAAAGTTGTAGATCCTTTGGTGTCACAAGTTCTCATCAGTCTCCAATTGAAATGATTTGTTATCTTTTATCGCTTTTAATTTGATTAATCAAAATCATTTTTTAATATTATAATATTAAAATTAGATTACACAAATGAGATTACATATCTTTCATGGACGGACAAATGATGATTTTCAAGATGGAAAAGCATGAAAAAGGCCACTATTGTGACATGAATACCATTTAATATGCCATGATCACCATAGATATGGTTGTGTTATGTTAAAACGGGTTGAAGGGATGCCTCAACAGAGTGATCCTAAGGGACTCCTTGGTTGTAAGACTCGTTGAATTATTTGAAACTATTTGTGTGAGAAATCCTTGGAAGAAAAGATGGATCGCCCGAGGGACTGTATAGCAGAGAAGGGGATGCCTAAGCCTGGAAGGTGAGTGAATGGAAGGAAGAGAAGACCTCGATAACTCTTGTTAATTGATGATTGGGATCAATATCACAATGGGTATGTTAAGGAAAACAACAAGTTGGGTAAAAGTGATAGCCATATGGACACAGATCTATCTTAAATTATTAGATAATTTTTTCAGTGTTTTCTATATTCCATTAGAATTTCCTTTATGCTATGGAATTTATGTTTCGAACATGTGAAGAATTTAATATTCTGTTGAAGTAGTGAAATTGTTTCCTCATTTGCTTGGTTGATTGTAAAAAGTGAATTGAGTCATGAAAAATATATTATATTTATTTCCCTTTGACTGTCTCTATTTTTAAATGCAGTTGTAAGTAATTATTGTAACTATGAGTAAGAGAAGAGTGATGGTTGGGCATTTGAAGCCCATTTTCATGAATAAATATTATGTATTATTAGTGAAGAATATGATGTTAAAGTATTCACAGAGAATCTAAAGATAAGAATGTATAATTTTTGTTAAATGAATGTTTCTCACTTTAATACTGAAATTGTAGATCAGTTCTGGGAGGTGACCTATCATGGTTAATAGTCAAGCCTTAATACCTTTTTGGAAGTCTTAGTTAAATGCTAAACAATCTTTGGAAGCATGGGTAAAATACCTTAGCTTCCATCCAACATAATAAGCTTGACAAGGGAGTCATGGAATGAAATATTTACCATAACTTTGGTCTCACAATATTAGGCTATATAGTTGAGAGGATAAGGTATTTAACATGAGGAATGTGTGAAATGAAATGAAATTAAGAATTATAATTTTTGTATTTAATTTATGCAGGTTATTAATTCATGGAAAAAATTAGAATTCTTACTTGAACTTACTCACTGAAACCGTGTCCAAAGGTAAATACCTAAAATGGTGGTTTTTTCCTAAACAATAGTAAAGATTTGTATGATTTTAGGTGGGTAGTAAGTCTTAGTAAAAATAGAATTTTTACTGTGGAAATTTTTACACATAAGAGATTTAATTTTCTAGAAAGAAACTCAAATAAATAAATATATATGTTTATATATTTCAATATGATCTCCTGTGCCAAATTTGCATGGCGAAAGGAGGTTGGTAACTCCTGGTAATTATTCAAAATTACCATTTATTTTTAGATTTGCATGGTGAAAATAGGTTGGTAACTCTTGGTAATTATTCAAAATTACCATTTATTTTCTTAATAAGTTTGAATATTAAGAGGTGGAAGCCTTATATTATAAACCATGTAATTATATTCTCTACACGTGAGTGGAGAAGCTTGGAAATTCCTTTTTATGGGAAATAAAATATTTTTTCCAAATTACTGAATGGAGGTGGAGAAGGGAAGGTGCATGTGATGAGCATTATACTAGAGGTTGGTCCAAACATATTAAATAATAATACTAATAATAGTATACCCCATAGAGTATCCAACACCAAGAGTTGGAGAAGGGATGTGTGTGTAATAAGTGAAATACCCGGGAGCGAGTGCAATCATATAATAAAATAATAATATTAAATCAACATGTTGGGCGCATGCCTATTTTGAAGAAAGACGTATTTTTGGAAGGGAAGAACTAATTTTGGAGCACGTGTATTGAGTGGCAAGAAAGAATCATGCGGAAAAAGAAGGAAAATTAGCATGCAAGAGGAAACACCATGTGGCGAGGAGGTGGGAAAGCCTAACCATGTTAGGGTTAGGGTTTTTGATCAAGATTGTAACAAATATAAGCATGTAAAATAGTATAAATAAGAACCTAGGAGGTCTACGTTAGGGGTTCAGTTGTTGTAATTTCGTTGGTGAAGGTTTGGTTCATTGTTGAAGGTGTTCAATTATTATTGTAATAAGGTTGTAGAAGAGTTAAGTAAGAAATATTTTGAGGGTTAGTTCACAGGATGAGGAGCCTGGTGTGATGTAGTATTCCTCACAAAGGTTCCTTAACCTCATCATGATTGTATGATTGAAGATGTAATGCACGTAGTGCCATATTTTGCAGTAGACTAAATAAGAGAGCATAGAAGCCAAATCTTTGTGGACATAGCCCAGGAGGGGGTGAACCATGGTAAAACTTGTGTTCTATGTGATGTTTCTTGAATGGTTACTTTCTTCCAATGATTAGTTTATGAATAAATGGTTAAGCTAGATGTATTAGCATGCATGCATAAGGAAATAGATGAAGGAATATTAGAAATACTTGAATAATAACAATTTTAATACATTAAGAAATAAAGAATAGACTCCCAAATCCCCACTCATTCCTAGACTGTAAGCACTTGAGAATTGCAGTCACCCATAAATATATATTAGGTGAGATTGTTCAGTGCATTCTATGCACAATGTTTCCTTCTAGTTTACTAGGAGGAACGATAGTTTTAGAGGGTTTTGTTGGAAACCCGTTGAGATTTGAACCTAGGTCAGACCAAGAAGTGAAAGAAAGATCCACCCAACACCACCATAGTATAAGGCACCGAGAGTTGGAGAAGGAAGGTACATATGATAAGTTGGTGAAAACATATGATAAATCAATTTAATAAACCCCTGATGCATTATAATATATATAATATTATCATTAATCCCCCACTAGAATATCGGAGCTTGTAGAATGGTAAAATGGCATGGTTGGGAAAGTGAGACACCTAGGGTCGGGTTAAATGAAACATAAATAATAAGCCTATCGGGATGATGTGACTCCGAGAGAAAAAGGGAAAGTAAACTCTCTATATTTACCAATCTAGTGAAATATATTAAGCAAAAATGTTAATACATGGGGTATTAAATTAATGATGATTAATTAGTAATAATGTGGACTAAATAAATAAAATCCTAAGGTGTGGTATTATAATGTTAATTAACTTAATAAGATTAGAAGGGTGGAAGGCGTTGCCCCCCAGTCCGGTGGAACGTAACCCTACCACGTTGCATACTTGCCACGTATGTTGACACATAGCCTCCTCATGTGATGCCATGTGGTAGTGCATGGGCATGTTATTCCCAATAAAATCACTAAAGGGCCAAAAATTTTGATCAAGAGTCTTGGATCAAGGAGAATTTTGATATGGTTAGAAGTATCTTGATGACCAGAAGACGATGGTTCCCTTGAAAGGATGTATTGAGATGGATAAGAAAAAGAAAAATTTTGATACCTTGCCTGTTTAAGAGAACCTAAGGGGCGGGTAGGTTACATAATCCCTGCAGGATAGGATCTTGTGTTCCATGCCGACCATAAGAAAAAACCTTTTATGTTAGGGACCTTATACTCTTCATGCTCCCAATTTTCAACTAGAAAAACAATATCAATATCACTCGGGGTCCAACTTAACATATGACCTTTGCACCATGGAAAGCCACCACAATTCCAAAAAAGGATTCAGATTGTCCGAAATTTGTATTTATTATTATCATTCTAGTCTCTATCCTTAATAATATATTTTTTATTTCTAATTATTTGTCATTTGTCTAAGAGATAACTCATAAATATTAACTATTTAAAAATAAAAACTGAATAACCTAAACTTTAATAAAGTGATTAACATTTTTATTTTTCTTAATATATTATTTAATTTTATTATTATTGTTATTATTTAATATTTTAGATTATTAATATCCAATTTAGTCACAGAGGTTAGTGTCACCATCAACACCATCGTTGGATTATTAATATCCAATTCAGTCTTAGAGTTTGTTGTCGTTGTTGACATCGTCATCCTCATCGTCGTTGTCATCATCGTCATCGTCGTCGTCGTCATCATATAGTGTAACTTGTAAAAGAAAAATGATAAATTTGTAGAATTCCCTTCACCTTCTATAAATAAAATTGTAGAGACACGTTTGATCCTTAATTAGATGGATCGATGTGTGAATATCATCATCATCATCATCATTACCATCATCTAACTTGTAACTTGTAAAAGAAAAATGATAAATTTGTAGAATCCCTTCACCTTCTTTAAATAAAATGGTAGAGACTCATTTGATTCATTAATTAGATGGATGGATGTGTCGTCGTCGTCCTCCTCCTCCTCCTTCTCCTCCTCCTCCTCCTCCTCCTCATCATCATCATCATCAAACTTGTAACTTGTGAAAAAAAATAATAAATTTACTTAAAATCCCCTTCACCTTCTTTAAATAAAATGGTAGAGACTCATTTGATTCATTAATTAGATGGATGTTTGTGTCGTCGTCGTCGTCGTCGTCGTCGTCGTCGTCGTCGTCATCATCATCATCATC
>SNQJ01S0062792.1:16683-41323 GCA_010110895.2 Picea sitchensis
ATTAGTCCATCAGGGTTGCTAGGGGTTTTGGGCACGGAGGGCCAGGATATCCGTTGATATCCTGGGGCTAGGGAGCTAACTAGTCGGCAGGGAGGACGGTTTTGGGTAGTGTTCTAAAGAAGTGGGAATGAAGCAAGTTCTGGACAACAAGAAGGATTATTAGCATCAGAGTTAAGGTATTTCTCTAAAATCTATGCATTGTTGTATTATGTTAAAAAAATAATATTATTCATAGTAAAATTTGAGTTACGAAAGTTACTGTTATAAATGATTGTGTTAGGAAATTACTGTCTTAGTTTATCAAAATAAATGGATGTAAAATTAAACCCAACCATTACATTCATTTTCTATTTACTACAGTTGTGTATTATTTTAGTGCAGCTGCTCGACTTTTCACTGCAGAACATGACATATTCATCTCCTGTGTAAAACAAGGTTTATATTTGATGGATTTTTCAAAGTGAGACAAGAGCAATTTGAAGTTTTGAATAAGGAACATAAAAGAGTGCTAATTATATTCATTACAATCATATTTTCTAGTTTTGTAACATACCCAACCAGCCATAGGCCAGGGTATGCTACCTGTAAGCCCACCCTTGGACTTATTTCTCATACCGATACCTTATTTATTTATTAAGGATGCATAAGATAAGAGAATTAATCGACATGCAGATCAATATCCAACAAACATGCATGTTATAAATATTCAATTAATGATAATTAAATATACAATGGAAAAACATTCATACACAGATAATAATATCACAATAGAGAGCACTTATCTTTATGAAAGGTGAAACCAACTGGCTACAGACCAAGGACGCTCCACCCAACTGGCTACAAACCAAGGACGCTCCACCCAACTGTAGACACTACTACTCCAAATATCAATAACAACATCACCCTTGAGCCAGGGATATGCATCCACAAGGATGCATATCCCAATACCTACAACAATCCAAGTAGCCAACTTTCTTCTACCCATCTTGCACCACCCGAGAGAAAGAAGCTCTACCTTTATATTCCACGCAGTCCCTCAGGCATTCCTTCTCTTTATTTGGGCCTCCAGTGCAACTGGTCCATAATATCAATGTTGGAACTCTCAGGACTCGCAGTTGTGAGCCATGTTGGACATAGGCCACTACATCTTATACATACAGGCCTCAAGGCCTGACTAGATCACACCAACGACCACTACAACCAACTATCTCATGGCTAATTCTTTCCCATTGCAGTCCCCTTTCCCTAGACTAATACACAGGTGAGGATGGATAGAGGAGGTAGGTAAGTGCATGGAAGTGCATGAGGGTAAGAACGAGTGTTGGTTCCATGATATGATCGATTTAATGACAGTAATTAGATCCCTTTTAGCTGAATATATATATATATATATGTGTTTTCCTATTTTGAAGAGTTTTGAAGAGATTTTGTGTCAAAATGCTATGATTCATACTAGGTATGCATTACTCATGTTTTATGATGGTTTTGAGTGTAATTTAGTATGTTATTATGTTTCCATGAAACTAATTCACATTTTTTGTGTCATAGGTCTAACTCACAGCTTGTTTTTGCATCTGACACTCCATCCAGTACTCCATTCAACACTCAGTCTGGTACTCCATCCGACACTCATTCTAGTACCCCATCCAACACTTCGTCTTGCAAAAAATCCATGGGCGATTTGGCGATTATGGTATCGACAACCAACAATGGGAAAATCAAACACATGGGTTTTTCTTGTGCTCGCGGCCTCCAACTACTGAAATCTTGACAACTCGATCTAGGTTGTTATGTTGGGCGATTATTGGCTTACTTCATTTCTAGAAGCCACTGCCAGTTAGGGCATCTTAAATGTGATTAGTTGTTTTTAGAGAGGTTTGACCCTTCTAGTGGTCGACCTATCATCTTGTAAAACTTATAAATACCATCTCAGTGGTCAGACAATTGTTAATAAGTAGAGCGTTAGAAGTAAAAAGACAATTCATCTCTATTTTTCTATTTTCATTTTGCTAAATCTGTGTAAAGATTGTGTTTTTTTGTTTTAATGGTGAATTCATGTTCTTGAGCTCGTGGTTTGCCTTTGAAGAGTAACCATGACTTACTGGGGGGGGGGCACCAGTAGTCTGGGTGAACATTTAGTTAGTATGCTTTTGGATTTGAGTAGTGTAATAATCATTTTGTCTATTTCCTGTAAATGAGTTTTATTCTCTTTATTTTCTGTATAAATTGTTGTTTATAATTTAATTAGTTTAGTTTAGTTTTACAGGTTATTATGGAGGCTTTTTTTAATATGCAATGATCTGTTAGTTGATAGGAAATAATCTTGTAATCTTAGATACTAACCATGTGTGTAACTATATGATAGATTAGATTTTCTTTATGTTGAAATAGAGTTTAAAGTAGAGTTTAAAACATAGTTTTTAATTCATGATTTCTTTGACAGGGTTTCAGTGGATGGATAGTCATTAGCCTTTAGTTTTCAATTCTACTTTGCCTATCTAGTTGCTATTTAGCTTTATTTATTTAATTTTTCATTTAGGTTGCTCATTTTCTTACTTGTCATATGTTGGAATAGTGTTTAATTTATGTTTATGAGTATTTCCTCTTTTTGCAATTTGAATTGTTAAGATAGAATTAGTTTAGTTTACTTCATGCAATTTATTTCTTAGATCTAGCTTGCAATTTCAATTTGTAGTTAATTATTGAGTTTAGTGTAGTATGGATTTGCTTAATTAGTATATAGTGCAATTGAATTTACTAGAATAGTATCTTCATAATATTTGATGATTAATGTATGATTGAATAATCACATGGATATGCAAGATAGTTGATGTTGTTTCCATAATGGCTAAGTTCTCACTGGATTGCCTAATTCACACTTTTCACTTTGCTATCGAAGTCAATATCAATTTTATCCCTCTTGAAGTATCATTCATTTTTAAATTCCATAATGATATTATAAGACACTAGATACATTCAAATAACCATCAACACTATATTTGAGTTTTCTTGCTTTCATAGATTAGAAGATAGTTTCATTGCTTTTGTAGGATAGATAGTATTTTTTCTTTGGTAGGTTAAGGAATAATTTTCTTATCATAGATTAAAGATTAGTTGTTAATTCCTCTTGCTTTCAATTCAATAGATTTCCTTTCATAAATTAGAAGTAGTTGTGAAGTTTAATTTAAGAATAGAGTTCACTTGCTTCTTAGTTTAATTAGTTTCTTATTGATTAGTTTACTTGTTGTAGAAATTATCATAGGTTAGTTAGTTTTTTTCTTGCTTGCTTACTTTCTTTAATAGGGTAGTTTCTTGCTTGTCTATTTTTATTTGATAGGGTATTTTCTTGCTCATTTTGTCTCTTTGATAGGGTAGTTTCTTATTGAATTTGAGTAGGTTAATTAAAGTAGTTTGTTGTTGGTATTGCTTATTAGATAGATAGTTTGCTTTTGATTATTTTTATGATTAAGTTAGTTTTCTTTAAGTAGGTTTTTCATTTTCTTTCTTAAAGTTCCATCAATCCTTTGCTCAAAGGTTACTTAGGGTAAATAGTTTAAGTTTCTTAGTAGGTTTTCATCATTAGTAGTTTTTGATTAAGTAGATTATCCTTTAGATAGCCACTTCCTTAATTAGACTATAGTACTACCAACCCTTCTAACTTGGGATATATATTGATACAAATCTAAGTTTACTTACTTTGGGTTGACAATTTAATTGAGGGTTTTTAGTGTGTTTTTAGTGCATATAGAAAACCCATCATTTTTGGCATTGTTCTCGGGGAGTTGTCTCAAGGTATGAAATAGTTAGGACTTATATCATCTGTAAACCTTAGCATTAGTTTCGTGGTGGGGGAACTTTAAGACNGTTTTTAGTGTGTTTTTAGTGCATATAGAAAACCCATCATTTTTGGCATTGTTCTCGGGGAGTTGTCTCAAGGTATGAAATAGTTAGGACTTATATCATCTGTAAACCTTAGCATTAGTTTCGTGGTGGGGGAACTTTAAGACGAGAGGTAAGAACCTGCGCATGTGCTACTGTAGGTTCCCCCAAACCCAATTGTAGTTTTTGTTTTTGTTTTTGTTCACTTTCATGAATAGACCTAGAGACCCAAAGGTAGATACATCAAATCTAAATCAGACCTTTCAACCAAGGTTCCTTCCAATCTTTTTGGGCAAAGGAACATTCCACTCATAATCTCCATAGACCGATACCAAAAAACAAGAGCTAGCTCAACCCAAAGAGATAAAGTACTCTATGAAAATACTAAGATAGGGATCACAATAGAATGTAAAATTGAAGCATCAATAATAGTGGAACAAGAGGCAAGATCACTCAAGCCTTCCGCAAAACCAAACAATACAACCTTTTCTTTTACACCACCACCAGAAGAACCTAAATTTGAGGACATCTTAGACCTTGAGAAGGTGAATATTTTGTTTGGTAGTTCAGCCAACGTAATTATCTCTCAAATTGACACAGAAAATTTGGCACCAATAATCTCAACCGACTCGAGTAGAGTCCCAGATATCCAATTAGTAGGAAGACCTATCCATCAAAGGGGAAGCTTGTTCTCTTTGAAGAAAAAACCAAGTAGGTACCCTCTTTTTGGAAACCAATCGAGTATGGATGATCAGGGGGATCACAACAATGTAAGACACGGGGAGGAAGAAGAAGATGGAAACCAAACCAAAACTACCTTCAGGTTCCCAATTTTGGACACCACCCCAAATGTCAATATGAAAAATATTCCTCTCTTAGCACTGCCTACCTTTTATGGTATAAGTAGTGAAGATCTATATACCTTCCTATTTGAGTTCGACATCTTGTGTAGGAGCTACAACTACTTACAAGATGCCTAGAAAACAAAACTCCTTCTTGCCACCCTGAGGGACTCTGCACTAAGATGGTTCATGGGGTTGGGAGAATCCAACATTAGGTCTTGGGAAGCCATGAAATATATATTTATTAAGAAGTACCAAGACTACTACAAGACCAAATAATCTCCTAATGACATCTTTAAAATCCAACAATTAGAAGATGAGAATCTCGAGGACTATATGGAACGGTTTGCATACATCTCCCAGAAGTCAAAATACCATGACCTCCCAAAGGATGCAGTTAGGGATATTTTCCTTAAGGGAATTTCATAAGAATAACTAGATATTCTTAACCTGATGGAATCAGGTGACATATCTCATAAACCATTTGCTGAGATATGTGAAATGTGTCAGAATTACTGAAGGAGTAGAGATAAAACATGAAAGAATGTTAGAGACCCTTATAATAGAAACTTAAAACCAATTAGTTCAGGTGGTATCACAAGAGAAAATATAGGGAATCTTTTAGAAAACTTTAAGAAATATATCTTAAGAACAATAGGTTCCCAGTTGGATACCTTAAAGATTAAAAAGAAATAGGAGGAGGAAAATGAAACAATGAGCATATATTGCCCAAGATGCAGGAGGAAGCATTCCTCAAGGGAACTCCCATTACATAACATTTCAGTTTGTGGCTTCTTCATAGAATACCATTCAACTAAGAAATGTCAATCATTTCCCGATGTATTAGCCATATATAGGAGTGGATATCTTGGGGAGTCCTCTTATGCACCTAGGAGGCCATGGCAGCCTAGGAACGAGCCCACATACCCATATCTACAATCTCAATTTCCACCCTATTATTAATAACAAAAACAGTGGAACTCACCAAGTTGGAAAAACTAGGCTACACAATACCAACATCCTTGGATTCAAGGATGGAGAGGAGGGAATAACCAAGGAAACCCTCAAGCTCCACCTATCTTTATGTCCAAACATCCTTATCCTCAGTTTCCACTAAACACTACGCAACTTCTACGAGGTTTTTTTCCACCACCTTTACGTCCTATTCCACAAAAAAAACCACAACAATATCATAATGCAATCTTCCCAAGACTGACACTATTACCATAACAACCAGTTCTGAATCCTAATAATAATCCTCCTCAACCTCTTCACAATGTTGAGATGCGGACCTTCCCGACATATGTTATTACTCTTGTTCCATTACAGGAAATTCAACTAAGATCGAGAAAATTTTTGGATAGGCAGAGACCTTCAGTAGTCATCCATGAAGAAAAAGAAGAAGAAACCACTAAACAACCCACGAATGACATTAGGTGGGAATATGTTATTACTCCTAAGGACCAAGAACCCAAGCTTCCCCAAAATGAACCTTCACAAATTACGAAGGCCCCTCCTTATCCAGAGAAATTAATAATCGAGAAACCTAACACCCGACCAGAATTTGACATCTTGAATGAATTGAAGAATATTTGTGTCAAGATTCCCTTGCTTCAAGCCATTAAAGACATTCCAATCTACATTAAGTTAGTCAAATAATTGTGAATTAATAATCCAGATAGGAAGTAAAAGGACCCTCCTACAATACATTTGATAAGTGAACTTTATGAATACATATCAGAGCAACCAAAACTAGCAAAATATGGGAACCCAAGAAACCCAGAACTGACCATAACCATTAATGAGATCTCCATTGGAAACACTCTAATAGATATAGGGACAACCATTAATGTTATGACTTCTACTACATTGGAGCAATTATAGTTACAACCTCTTCTTAGGCCTACCCCAACCATTTTGGAATTAGAAGATAAGACCAGAGTTATACTTGAAGGAATTTTAGATGATATCATAGTTACTTTAGCCTCATGGGAGTACCCAGTAGACTTTCTTGTCATCCACTCGAAGGATCCTACCAAAGGCCATCCCATCATTTTGGGAATACCTTGGTTAGCCACATCCAATGCATTTATTAGTTGCAGAGAGGGAGAAATGACCATCTCAAATGGATTCTCTATCCAGAAGCTCACCATTTACCGTCTAGCTCAACCTATCATGGAGAATCTATGGTGGCTTGAATGTCCATATGAGAATGAGGACTGGGAAGAACCCATATTACCAAGTGACCATGCCTAGGCACTTCAGGAGCACACAACAAAAAATTTGCTAAGCCAGTTCATTTCTGCTATCACATGTGTGGATTTTCCACAATCCTTTCACCAATTTGAGTACATATTTGGGGAAGAATTTTAGGAACAATTGGACCCATCCATTCTTTCTTCAACATATTTTATCTTTGAGATAGATGAGTCTACCACATCTTATACTATGCCCTATGAGATTAGTCTAGGGAAATGTTTACATATAAACTTTGGGCTAGATGTAGACCAACAAAAATAGTTAGTAAGTATCCTTAATGAACAATCAAGAGAATTCTCCTGTGAATACACTGACATGAAGGATATACACCTTGAAACATGCATCCCTCACATATATACCTAGGGGGAAGTAACACTTGCTAGGAAACCCCAGAGAAGGATGAACCGAACACTCAAAGATATAGTCAAGGAGGATATACAAAAGTTATTGAATGTCGGATTTATTTGTCCCATATCCGATAGTAAGTGGGTGTCGCCTCTTGTAGTGGTTCCAAAAAAAGTGACAGGGAAATGGATAATTTTTGTTGATTTCCGGGAACTCAACAAAGACACTTTGAAGGATTACTTTCCTCTTCCTTTCATTGACCAAGTTCTGGATAGCTTGTCTGGAAAGAATCATTTCTCCTTTTTAGATGGGTACAATGGATACAATAAAATTCTCTTAGCACCGAAGGACCAGGGAAAGACCACCTTTACTTTTCCTTGGGGAACCTAGGCCTAAAGGGTTTTACCATTTGGATTGTGTAATTCTCCTGCCACATTTCAATGAGCAGTACTAGGGATATTTTTTGATCTTATTCATGATTGTGTGGAGATCTACATGGATGACTTCACACTTTATGGAAACACTTACCAGGAAGCCTTAGATAACTTAGAACAAGTACTTATCAGATGCCAATAAATGAACATGTCTCTAAGTCATGAAAAATGTAAAATGTTGTTAATTGAAGGAGTGGTTCTAGGACATCATGTTTCATCTGAAGGGATAAAATTTGATCCTGCAAAGATTCAGATCATCATCAGACTTCTAGATCATCAGACTTCTAGATCATCATCATCAGACTTCAGATCATCAAAAGAGGTGAGAATCTTTCTTGGACATGCTAGATACTACCGATGGTTTATTGAAAATTTTACAAAGATTGTTGCACCTATGTTTGGATTTCTAATAAAGGATGTTGATTTTGTTTGGACTGAGTAGTGTCAAACTGCCTTTGAAACCTTGAAAGCTAAGTTGTTTGTGGCACCAGTTCTTATAAGGCCTGATTGGACTCTCCCATTTCACATATCTATTGATGCCTCCGACATCACAATAGGAGGAGTATTAGGGAATAAAGAAGACTAGAAGTCTTATGCCATTTATTTCATGAGCAAGAACTCATCCCCTACTGAGTTAAACTAAACAGTTATTGAGAAGGAATTCTTGGTAGTAGTTCATGCTATCAATAAGTTTTGTCATTACATTACAAGTTACAAAGTATTTGCACATATAGATCATTCCACCATTAGATTTCTCATGAATAAACCCATAACTAATGGTCGAGTGACTACATTGCTCCTGCTATTGCAAGAGTTTAACATCACCATGCTTGACTGACCAGGAAAGGATAATTTGCTATTTGATTTTCTTTCATGAATAAAAAATGAGGATGATGATATCCCTATAGATGATATTTTCCGAGATGAGCACATTTTTTACCTCTCTGTAAAGACCGCGTGGTTTGCAGATATGGAAAACTATCTAGCTACTAGGAAGTTACCGTCTCATTTGTTACCTCATGAAGAGTGTAAAATTATTACGCAGTGTTAATTATTCTAGGGTTGGCCATGACCTTTTTCGCACAGTTCCTGATTTGATTATTCGTAGATGTGTCCGAGATGACGAGGCACCAAAAATACTACAAAGTTTTCATGATGGACCATGTGCTGGCCATTTTTCTGACAAATGTACAACATATAAGGTGTTACATTTAGGATATTATTGGCCTAACATTTTCAAAGATGCTGCCAAGTATGTGAGGAGCTGTGATAGTTTCCAAAGGATAAGAAGACCTATGTTAGCTGACAAAATTCCCTTGAGTGCCCAATTTATGATAGAACCCTTCTAAAAATGGGCCCTTGAATTTGTAGGAGAAATTTCACCCATGTCCCCTAAGAATAACTATATTTTGGTTTGTACGGACTATGTCACCAAGTGGGTAGAGGAAAAATCCCTATTTAGGGCTACAAAAAAACATGTTGTTGAATTAATCTATGAAGACATATTTAATCGCTTCGGGCCCATTGTGAAATTGTTATAGACCAAGGAACTCAATTCACTTCCAAGCTGATGAGAGAGATAACAAAGAAATATGGGATTAAACACTGTAAATATTCTCCATACCACCCGCAAGCTAATGGTTAGGTAGAGTCTACAAACAAAGTTCTAGAAGCTATCTTAACAATGAATTTTCAATTACATCACCAGGATTGGGCTGACAGGATTCTAGAATCCTTATGGGCTTATCGGACCATCTGGAGAAACACCACCGAACACACCCCTTATGAGGTAGTGTATGGGAAAAAAGTACTTCTACCAATAGAATTCCAAGTAAGGAGCTTCTGTATTGCCGCAGAATTGGGATTAAACTTAGATGAGGCTCAGAAGAAATGAGCCCTACAATTGAATGAGTTGGATGAGATTAGGCAAGATGCCATCCAATGAACAATGTTAGTCCAAAACCAAAGGATCAAGTGGCATGACAAGTCTATTAAGAAGAAACACTTACAACCTACTGATTGGGACTTGTTGTTTGATTCTCGATTCAAAACCTTCAAAGGAAAACTCACCACCCGGTGGTTGGGCCCTTATGAGGTAGTCACTCTATATGAAAATGGAGCTATGAAAATAAAAAAAATTGACGATGGACAAGTCTCCTTTATAGTAAATGGACATTGACTCAAATTTTATCATAAGCCCATTTCCAAAGAGGATTTTCTATAGGTCATGTCAACTAACAAGGCATTGGCCTTAGTAGATGGGGAAGTCCCCCCTTGTTCTTGAAAGTTTTCTGAATTTTCTACTGTACATATGTAAATAATTTTGAATTTTGTTGATTAAACAATTCTAGAGATTTATGTAGGTATTTATTTCACCGGGAGTAGACAGTTTCAAGGAAATATAAAAGAAAGATTTTTCTTCAAAACATTGTTACACTGGAACTTTGTTGTCTACAAAGCATCAAATGAATGTTGAATTTCTATAATTAGCCATATTTTTGCAAAAAAAATCATTTTCTTAAGGCATTCTAAAAATAAGTTGCTCTATCTTCACCACTTTATAAGGAAGTGATACCGTAACCATCAAGCTTAGAGGTATCTCGTATAGATTTCCAAAGAAACCTAAGTAAGTGAGTAAATTATCTTTATTAAAGAATAACAAGGAGGTCTGATTAGTGGTTAGTCATGTAAACATCATAATAACTACAAAGGAAGAAAGTAAGTTGAGCCTAGAGATACCTTTCTGTTCTTTCTCAATAGTACCATCCACTATACACTAAATAGCATGATTATATCATATCTTTAGATAGGCCACGTCCTCTTAAGTACACCTTACATAAGGAAAGTCACTAAGGAATATAACGGAAAGTCATCCTCTAACATAAATACCATCCCAATTAAAAATATATATATATATATATATATTTCCGGAGCTGTCTCCCCATCTTCTTGCATAAAGAAATCTTGTACTAAAATATTAAAATATGGAGGTCCAGTCTCTGAGGGTGTAAGAGGCTAATCCATCGGGATACTGAACATGTCTTTTGGTAGTGGGTATTGACCTGTGGTATGACTAGGTAAACCCACCGAAGTACTGAACAAACTTGCTAGATGTGGGGCATTCTACCTAGCGAGGATGGTACTCTAACAAAAAAAATATAAATAATAAATTTAAGCTTGTCCTCATGTACGAAATTACTTGCAGGTAAAGATGACATAGAGTATGTATGGTTAAGATAAGGTTAATGAACTCCATAAACTTTCAATTCGGAATTAACTCTGAGAATATCTTGAAACTCTCTTGCCTACCTCTTCTTATCTATACATTGGATCTCTTATCCTATAGGTGGGGCCATGTTATAACCATCTCATCAGACCGATCTGTGAAATTTATCTTTACACTTGAAAACTGTAAATATTCGGCTATTGGGAGAGATGACTGGTTTCCTATACTTTTGGTTGTGAGGTGTCACAATAATTAGGTATGTTGACAAATGATCATTGCCTAGAGAAGTAAATCTTTGTAAAAAATTTATGTATTATTTTCATGATACAGGTTATTACATCAAAAATCATTTTATTTTGAAATGATAATCTCATGTGTGCTATAAATTGTTGTGCATATACTTAACAAACCACTTTATTGGTTCATTTTCATTACAGGATGCTCATTGTATGTTTGACATTACATATTCTATGCAAGTGGATTGAGTGAGCATGGTGGAAAAATAAACAAACAATGGAACATTGTGCCTCTGCTCTTAATCACTTTGTGGCTGTCAAAACCATTTCAATATTCCAAGCTATCCATTACAGGAGGTAAAAATATATTTAACACAGAGGCGCCATATGAAATTCCATATGAGGTTCAGTATGAAGTGTCATATGAGGTGTCGTATGAGGTGTCGAACGAAGTTCCTTATGAATTTACACACCAGTAACTATCCATAATTTAAGGTAACCAGGAATCAATGACATTTAATTGAATTAGTTTAGGGAATTCAAGATTGAAGATGCAAACATTAGATATTTTTATGATCAAATGTCCAATTTAAAAGACTTGGACATTGATCAATATCATCAAGATTTCCCCCAAAAGCGAGCCTTCAAATTCAAATTTTCTCACACATGGCAACTTGTGTGCACATGTGTATAATGCTAAATCATAATTATTCATTCCTCAAATAATTGTCAGTCTCAATCAGTCACTATCAAATACTAAATCATCCACAATCTTTAAAGATCGACCTCTTATCAAAGTATTCCCAGATCTGTCATTGAAATTGACCTTATTTTTGATGGTAAGACAACACATGTGGGGTCTCTTGCCTTTGGGGTCTTAGAGGAATCTATTGCTGCAACCACAAAGCTTCCAAGAATGTGATATAGATGGTTCAAAAACCATTAGTTTCTACACTCAAGTTATTACAGGGTTTTTAAGACCGAATTCTATACATCTCAGGAGAAAAAGGATACTCAAATGAATGGATAAAAGAGGAACTGATCAACCTCTCATAGTCATCACCAGTTTGATCACATGTGAAGGTAGATATTCCACCTTTAAATCCTGTCATTTTAGATTGTTAGCTCATTTTCAGTTCAATAAACCATTGAATTTTCCCTTCTACTTTCTAAAGATCTTGGAAGATGTCCTCAAGTGAGGAAGAATGTAACCAATCCCCACAACAACCTCTTTCACCATGGCCTAATCAAAATCCTTGTTTTAGCCGAATTAAACAGGGGCAAGCTTGGGATGCATTCATTGTGGTGCAAAGCTAACCTTCTGTTTTCCCCAGTCTGCAAAAATAATTATGCTGGCCAAGAGCTGTGGAAAACTCATAAATGTGAATATGTGATGTAAATGGACCTTGTAGAAAAGGTCAACAAATGTGAATAACATTATGAAATTATATTGTAGGGTGGTGATGAGTGGATGTGCAGAAAAAGAGGCCATGATGGCGATGGAAGGCACTTGGAAAGGTGGTGCTAACTTCCAACGAGAATGAATACCATATTTGGACTCCAGGGAGAACCAAAAGCGTGCTAGCCACAGATTAAATGTAGGGTGGTAGGTAGATGGTTTAATGAGGGATGGGAGGTGAACCTCCCATCCATAAACCATCGGGGCACGTCCAGTCGAGGAGGTAATCTCACCACCGCAACCTTGCAAGAGGATAGGGCGGGGGGTAGAAGCGATTGGAGGGGGGACGTGAGGGGAGAGCTCTGGCATTATGGAGAGTGAGTGATAGTAGAGAGGAAGGAAGTAACCTTGGCTCCACGGTCATTAGCATACATGAACCACAGATCTCCACTGACATCGTGGTCTAGCTTGGGGGTGCCTAGTGGTAAATCCATTTGGAGGTAAGCTAAGCCTATGGTTGGGTGGAAACAAACACCCCTCTCGTGATTGCATAACCCCTGGTGTTACTTTTTTGATAAATGTTTTTCCTTTGGCATCTTGAAATATATGTATATGTTCATTGTGATGATTATGCCCATAAGGCGTGAAGCTGTGATTTCATTATAAGTATGATTGTATGGTGTTTTGATTATTACTAGTAGTTGTATATTTGTATGGAAGGACTATGTATGGCTTATGTCCTCATGATTTGTTATTTACATACTCTTGATCTAATTCAGATTTCATGTCTGGTTCTCAGGAGGATGACCTCGTTACCTACCTCAGGTAGTACCCTGATGAATCTCCCCATAGAGATGCCCTCCTTGAAAACTCCATCAAGAACTTTGGAAAGGAGGACATGAGGGTCTGAAGGCCCTAGAAATCCCGATAGTAGCGAATGGATGGGCGAGATTTCATCAAAAATTTGTGGTCACTCATGGCCCAGTTAGATTTGGTAAGAGGAAGTTGGAAAGTTAAGTGCCTTAATTCTGATAGGTATTAATCGACAGAAGAGGATCCATCGGGAAATCTACTGATTTTACGGCCGTTAGATTGGTAGGAGAAATTAGGGCGTTAAAATGCCTTACCACTTTGTTTTCATGTATCTTTCTTGAGTAGCGAAGAGATTGGGACCATGGATCCCCAAGGTCCATGAGAGTATCTAGTGATGGATGTTTCCATGTTTAGGAAGTCATGGGAGAGCCCACAAGTTAGGAATTTGTTTGAGAGCGATCAAGTTTGGTGAAAAACCCAGCAGTCGTGGATGCAGCCGAGAATATACCCAGGAGTTTAACACCCCGGTACGTCGGGACTTTCCAATGTGAAACCCCAAAATAGATTTGATGCGTCGATTGGCCAGAAGGCCGTACATGTCATGAGATCTCCCATTTTGGGAAGTGGGGAATCACAATGGGATTCCTGTTGACAAGAGTTGGGGATTTTCCAATGTGGAAACCTCGGGTTAGATGAAACCATCAGGTGTGGAGGCCACGTGTCGTAAGATCTCCCATTTAAATCAAGAATGTGAAATGCGAGTTCACTGGTGGCAGAAGTTGGATTTTGCATGGTGAAAACCGGGATAGATCTAAGTCATCCGTTGATGGAGGCCCGCGCATCATTAGAGATCTCCATTTAGAAAAATCGGGGATCACGCAGTCGGGGAGTCGGCAAAGGGATCGAGACTTTCTGTTTGGAAACCCTAGAAGGTTGTGGACGATCCGATTCAAAGGAGGTGATGTGTTGTAAGATTACTCATTTTGGGAAATCGAGGATCGGGGGTTCGGGAGTTCGTTAACAAAAACTCGGACTCTTGCCTTGAAAAATCCTGACCCATAACGTCGAGACGCATCGTAGTCCCAATGGACTGGGCGATATTTCGCCGGAAATCTGGGGTTATAGCGGCGGAGTCGGATGTAAGGAAGAGATCGAGTTTCTGTTGGGTAGCGAATGGGCATTATGGTAAAGTGGCAACGGATCACGGATGGCGAGTCCACCACAGATCTGGTGAGGATTCGTGCAGGCCCCTTGCCATTACGCCTTTAATGGGGGGGGTCCGAAAATGGACGCGCAACTCTTGAACAGTCAAGATTAATCCATCATGATCCACGGCTTCGGGTGGATTCGAACCCCCCCATTTCCTTTCTTCCTTTAATAGGGGGGGTTTGGAGTAGTGTGGCATGTGAAGTGGGGCCCCTCACATGCAATGGAGCTATCATGTCACACTTTCCCTATCATACGTATTCCATAGCGGAGTCGCGATGGGGCACATTCATTAGTTGACCTCTAACCTGTTGGGATTAAAGTCCCTATTGGTGATTAAACTGAACCTATCAAGGGGTTTAAGTTTGCAAAAGCTGAATGGTTTGACATTCTGTAAGCGCCCGAGACACGAATTAAATACAACTGGCGGCTTGAGATGTGATGGTGACCAGCGATCACATGGGGAGCGAAGAGAAAGAAGGAGCCAACTTGCGTTGGTCCTCCATGGATATTTAGGACTTATGATTAAGCAGAAGATCCGAAAAATCTGATTACTTAGGTGGGTATGTGACACCAACCCTCACTTGAAAATCAAGACTGGGAAAAAAACATCAGATCTAAATACTACCTCTCCATCCAAACCCCACTCTCCAGGACTCCAATCCCTCCTACACGGTCATCTCTTTACGGAAAATTTTTTAAGAAGCTTGTTGGAAACCACGCATCCTCATCAGGTAAATAGACCAAGAGTAAATATCAAATAAATCCTATTTTTAATCTTCATATGTTTTCGATATCTCTGATCCTACACCCAAAAATATACAAGAAGTGATTCAACAAGACTTTCACATCGTTCCCACAAATAGGAGGAGAGTTGTCGATTTTATAGAGGACCATTTTGAAAGAGTAATCGGAGCACAAGAGGAAAACCTTATGAAAACCCTCTGACTACTTCGGACCCTAATAGGTGTCCTCCAATCTCGAAATCCCTCACAAGAGACTAAGGGAAGTTTTTGCGGACGAATTAGAGCCTTAAAGAAATAAAAAATCAGAACCTACCTCTCCTTATGACCCCTATTACTCCTACCTACGGATGCCTACTTCACATCCTGGAATGATAGACCTCTACATGTTTAAGGGATCTAAGCCTTCTTGAGATATATGATCCTCCTCGACCATGGAAAATTACAAAGAATTTCAAGCTGCTGGCTTGTGGAAGAGAGAAATTCTGAACACACATGAAATTCACCATGATAATGTGGTCCTCAAGAAAAGTAAATTCCCTTCAGCGGTTGGTTGGTGAGATGATAAATCAACATAGCCTTAGATCTGGCGAAGAAAACACACGAGAATAAGATAAAATCTGCGGGGAAAGAAGGAGAAGCTTCTAAACCTGATCCTCCTCAGTAAGCTTAGTTATGAGGGACAATTTATTTTTGTTTGCTGATCCTCCTCAGCAAGCTTAGTTATGAGGGACAATTTATTTTTGTTTGCAGTGGAACCTACAAAATCTTAGGTGTGGGGGTAATGTTGGGCACGTGATATGATCGATTTAATGACAATAATTAGATCCTTTTTGGCCGAATATGTATATGTGTTTTCCTTTTTTGAAGAGTTTTGAAGAGATTTTTGTGTCAAAATTCTATGATTCATACCAGGCATGCATAACTCATGTTTTATGATGATTTTGAGTGTAATTCAATATGTTTTTATGTTTCCAGGAAACTAATTCATGTTTTGTGTGTAACATGGAAAAATCCCAGCTTGTTTTTGCATCTAACACTTCATCCGATACTCCATCTGACACTCAGTCTAGTACTCCATGTGACACTCAATCTGGTACTCCATCTTGTAGTTCGTCCGACACTCTTTCCTACACAAAACCCATGGGCGATTTGGAGGTTATGATATCAACAACTAGCGATGGGAAAATGAAACACATGGGTTTTTCTTGTGCTCGTGAACTCCAACTACTGAACTCTTGACAATCGATTTGGGTTTTTATGTTGGGCAATTATTGGCTGGCCTCATTTATAGAAGCCATTTGCAGTTAGGGCATCTTAAATGCTATTAGCTGTTTTTAGAGAGGGCCAACCCTTCCAGTGGTCGACCTCTCATCTTATAAAACTTATAAATACCACCTCAATGATCAGATAATTGTTAAAAAGTAGAGAGTTAGAAGTAAAAAGACAATTCATCTCTGTTTTACTAATTTCATTTTGCTAAAACTGTGTAAATACTGCATTTTTGGTTTTAATGGTGAATTCGTGTTCTTGAGCTCTTGGTTCACCTTTGAAGAGTAACCACAACATTTTGGGGGGGGAACCAGCTATCTGGGTGAACATTTAGTTAGTATGCTTGTGGATTTGAGTAGTGTAATCATCATTTTGTCTATTTCCTGTACATGAGTTTTATTCTCTTTATTTTCTGTATAAATTGATGTTTATAATTTAATTATTTTAGTTTAGTTTTGCAGGTTATTATGGAGGCTCTTTTTAATATGGAATGATTTGTTAGTTGGTAGGAAATAATATTTAAATATTAGATGCTAACCATGTGTGTAACTAGATGATAGATTAGATTTTCTTTATGCTGAAACAGAGTTTAAAACATAGTTTTTAATTCATGATTTCTTTGACAGGGTTTCGGTGGATGGATAGTCATTAGTCTTTAGTTTTCAATTCTAGTTTACCTATCTAGTTTCTATTTAGCTTTATTTATTTAATTTTTCATTTAGGTTGCTCATTTGCTTACTTGTCAGATGTTGCAATAGTGTTTTAATTTATGTTTATGAGTATTTCCTCTTTCTACAATTTGAATTGTTAAGATATAATTACTTTAGTTTACTTCATGCAATTTCTTTCTTAGATCTAGGTTGCAATTTCAATTTGTAGTTGATTATCGAGTTTAGTGTAGTATGGATTTGCTTAATTAGTATAGATTGCAAGTGAATTTACTAGAATAGTATCTTTATATTGTTGATGATTAATGTATGATTGAATAATCACATGGATATGCAGGATAGTTGATGTTGTTTCCATAATGGTTAAGTTCTCACTGGATTGCCTAATTAACATTTTTCACTTTGCTTTCGAAGTCAATATCGAGTTTATCCCTATTGAATTATCATTCATTTTCAAATTCCATCGTGATATTATAAGACACAAGAGACATTCACATAACCATCAACACTATATTTGAGTTTTCTTGCTTTCATAGATTAGAAGATAGTTTGCTTCCTTTTGTAGGATAGATAGTCTATTTTCTTTGGTAGGTTAAGAAATAATTTTATTATCATAGATTAAAGATTAGTTGTTAATTTCTCTTGCTTTCAATTCAGTAGATTTCCTTTTATAAATTATAAGTAAGTGTGAATTTTAATTTAAGAATAGAGTTCACCTGCTTCTTAGTTTAATAAGTTTCTTATTGATTAGTTTACTTGTTGTAGAAGTTATCATAGGTTAGTTGTTTGCTTGCTTGTTTACTTTCTTTAATAGGGTAGTTGATTGCTTATCTATTTTTCTTTGATAGGGTAGTTGCTTGTTCATTTTCTCTCTTTGATAGGGTAGTTGCTTATTGAGTTTGAGTAGGTTAATTAAAGTAGTTTGTTGTTGTTATTTCTTATTAGATAGATAGTTTTCTTTTTCTTATTGATATGATTAAGTTAGTTTTCTTTAAGTAGGGTTTTCATTTGATTTCTTAGAACTATCCATTGATCCTTTGCTCAAAGGTTACTTAGGGTAAATAGTTTAAGTTTCTTAGTAGGGTTTCATCATTAGTACTTTTTTCTTAAATAGATTATCCTTTAGATAACCACTTCCTTAGTTAGACTATACTACTACCAGCCCTTCTACCTTGGCATATATATATTGCTACAACTATAAGTTTACTTACCCCGGTTTGACAATTTATTTGAGGGTTTTTAGTGTTTTTTTAGTGCATATAGAACACCCATCAATGGGATAACACAGAGGTGACAGAGAGGACGAGCCAATGAACAACCCCATAATTATACCAGGGGCGAGTTTAAGTATGTTCGTGGGGAAATCAAGAACCCCATGGATTCCCCAAGAAGCTCACGTAATTGATCCCCTTCCCTTAGGTAGAAAAGTAATTAACATAGGAATAAACACTTATCCCATCAAGACCCCACTCTTGTGGAATTATATCCCCCTATAAATCCAGGTCCTTGTCCATCTAGCATCCAATGATATATTTATTATTAATAATGATAAAAAACATTACATGCCTCAGCACACTGTAATTTTAATAATTGTTTGGGCACTCTGGCCTCTCAGCATTGTAACAATACATTATTTAAAATGGGGGTTCAAAACCTGGGGTGTTACATCCCCTCCCCCTTATTTTGGCACTGTCCTTAGTGCATATAAAAAATAGAGATCAAAATCTCAAATTTATTCAAAAAGTTGTGGGTACTCTTCCTGCATGGCATCTTCATGCTTTGAGGTAGAATCTTCAGGACCATAGCAGGTCCACTGAACTTTTACTAGCTTTATAACTCGATTCTGGAGCATTTTGACCTTTCTGTCCAATAACTGCACTGGCTGAACCTGAAAATCTCCCTCTGTATCTAGCTGAATCATATGCCAATCAATAACATGGTTAGGATCATGTACATATTTATTTAGTAAATATACATGAAATACATTATGCACATTCATGAAAGTATGCAATGCAAGCATGTATGCAACTAGCCCTATTCTCTCCAATATTTGAAATGGACCACAGAATTTGGTTGCCATCTTTAGGCAAGTACCCAACTTCAAAGATATTTTCTTGGGCTTCACTTCCAAAATTACATGATCCCCTAATTTAAATTCTCTAACTGTCTTGTTCTTGTCTGCATAAAATTTCTTTGTATCCCGCACTGCCTTTAAATTATGCTTGATCTTGACCACCTGGTCTTCCATGTCGTTGAGAAAATCTGACCCAAGCACCACTCTATCTACTGGGTTGTCCCAACTCACTCGGGTATTGCATTTCCTACCATAAAAGTCTTCAAATGGGCTCATTCTCAATGAATCTTGATACCCATTATTATATGCAAACTCAACCAAGTGTAAGTAATCTTCCCACTTAGATGGCTTATCCATCACATACATTCTCATCATGTCTTCAATTATTCGATTAAATATCTATGTTTTCCCATATGTCTGGGGATGATATGTTGTGATAAAGCTTATATTTGTTCCAAATCCTTTAAGCAATCCCCTCTAGAAATTGGAGGTAAATGTTTTATCTATGTCCGAGACAATTATCTTAGGTATCCCATGCAACCTAGCAATTTCCTTCATGAAAATTTCTGCAATATTAGTTGGTGTATGTGTTGTCTTCACATGCACAAAATGAGAAGCCTTTGTAAATTTGTCAACCACCACCATGATTGAATCATGTTGCTTATTCGTTCTAGGTAATCCTATGATGAAATCCATGGTGATCACTTCTTATTTATTCTCTGGAATTGGCAATGGCTACAACAAACCCATTAGGTTCCTATGCTCAACCTTTAGCTTCTTACATTCCATACATTAAGTGATGTAATAAGAAACATCCTTGTTCATTCTCGGCCAAAAGAACTGGATTCTTACTGTTGTAATTATTTTCTGGTAACCGGGATGTCCAACATAAGGAACATCATGCATTTCCTTCAGTATCAATTTTCTTAGTTCTCTAGAACTAGGAACATAGATCCTATTCTTATGCATGAGTAATATGTATTCCTTTATCTCATACTCCTTTATTTTCTACTGTACATCTCCTTGTTGTAGTTTTTCCTTTACCTCTAGGTAATGTTGATCTGTAACAAAACCATCTAAAATTCTTCTCTTCAATTATGACTGATGCATACTGACAATAGTAGCATGCATGAGATGCACTCTCCTACTAAGTGAATCGGCAAAATTATTATCCTTTCCCTTGATATGCTTGATATCGAATCCAAACTCACTTAAAAATTCCATTCATCTTTTTTTCTTGGCATTCAAGGTCGACTAATCAAAAAGATACTTCAGGCCAATGTGATCCGTCCTTAATTAAAATTTCTTCCCCATGAGATAATGCCTCCACATCCTCAAGGCATGAACAATGGAAACAAGTTCCAAGTCATGTGTGGCATAGTTCCTCTCATGTTCCTTAATTTTTCTGGAATCATATCCAATGACATGTCCATTTTACGTGAGGACTCCCCTATGTACTTCCTTACAAGCATCTGTACATACCACACAAATTTCATTTGGGTAAGCAATCTTTAACACAGGTGCACTAGTAAGTAATTCCTTCAACAGATAAAAATTATTTTCACACTTGAGTGTCTATTCAAATTGAGTTCCCTTATTTTGCAAATAAGTTATGGGATGAGAAATCTTAGAGAACCCTACTATGAACCTGCTGTAGTAGCCAGCTAATCCCATAAAATATCTGAAATCTGACACATTTTTGGGTTTTGGGCATCCCCTAATGGATTCGATCTTATCTGGATCTGTTGCTATGCCCTACTCTGAAATAATGTGTCCCAAGTAATGGATCTACTTTTGATAAAAAATAACACTTACTCAACTTGGCATAAAATTGATGTTCTCTTAGTACTTGTAATACCAATCTTAAGTGATGTTCATGCTCCTCTTCAGAATTATAATAGATAAGTATGTCATCCAAGAATACTATGACAAACTTGTTCAAATAATTTTTGAATATGTCGTTCATTAAGCACATGAAGACAGCTGGTGCATTGGTCAGTCGAAATGGAACCACGACAAATTCATAATGCCCATACATGGTCCTAAAGGTTTTCTTATGATTGTCTTCTTCCTTGATTCTTACTTGATGGTATCCTACCCTCAGGTCAATATTTGAAAATATCTTTCCTCCTCTTAGCCGATCAAAGAGGTCATCAATTCGGGGTAGCAGATACTTGTTCTTTATAGTGTACTTGTTCATCTATCGGAAGTCAATACACAACCTCAAGGTTCCATCCTTCTTTTCGACAAAAAATACTAGTGCTCCCCAAGGTGAAATACTTGGACCTATGTACGCTTTCTTCAACAATTCCTCCAACTACATTTGTAATTCCTTTAACTCTGGTTTTCTCATTTTGTAAGGTTTTTTTGACACTGGGGCTTCTCCTGGCACTAAATCAATTGAGAAATCTATCTCCCTTCTTGGTGGCAATCCAGGTATTTCTTAGAATACATCCTCAAATTCACGTAGTACCGAGAAATCTTCAAGGCTTGGCCCATTTGTATTATATGGCTCTTCCATATGAGCTCCATACAGTTGAAATCCTTTCCTAAAACATATTTTTAGTTGTAAGGCCAAAATATCCCTTATAGAGATGGGTCTTGGAACTCCTCTCACAGTGCTCTATTTTCCGTTTCCATCAAGACATGTAAATATCATTTTATGACAATATAGGAAAACATGATGCTTGTCCAACAAATCCATCCCAATCATAGCATCATAAGACCCCAATGGTATGATATTTATATCAGTACTAGTATTCATGCCATTAAGACTTATGGACCAACTTTTGACCATATCATGGATTCTCCTTTTGGTTCAAGTGGCTAACTGAACCAAGCTTCCTTTTCCAAGTATAATTTTCTCCAAATGTAATTTATCCAGCATCTTAGGATCAATGTAAGTATGAATTTCTCCTGAATCAATCAAAATAGCCTCAGACTGATTTATGATCTTACCTTAAACCTCGATCATATTGGACTGGTACTTTGCTTGTCGATCATTTAAAGCTACATAGATTCTTCCCATATCTTCAACTATTGTAGCCTCTTCGATGTTGTGCACAATCTTCACTCTGTCATTTCTGTGTGGCAAATCCTTGTACAAGTGATCTTCTTTGCATCCCCAACATTGGATTGGTGGTCTTTCCCTTTCCCAAGGAATATTCTTTCTTGAAATCACCCTTATCATATTAATCTTGATGATTTCTATTAGGCTCATTCCTAGTGAAGAGAGGTTTGAATCCTTTCCTCATCTGATCGGACTTCACATTCTTCTTGTCCTTCCAAGATTTTTGCATGGATTTTCTTCCTTGGCCTTGCTCATACATGTATTTAACCTTCCTCATGGCTTCATTCAAGGACTTCGGTTCATCATACTTGATCTTTCCCTTATAAAAGGCTGGAAATCCACTTAGAAATCATTTTATTTTCACTTTCTCATCACCAATGAACTTGACATACTTTAACAATCCCAAGAACTTATTCTTGTACTTGGCCATAGTCATGCTTCCCATTCCGAGTCCAAAGAACTCCTACATTTTATTTTCATAGAAATTATTTGAGAGGTAATCCTTCTAGAAGTACTTCTTGAACTACTTCCAAGTGATCCCACTTTCATTAACATGTTCTGCTTGCTTCAGTTGGTCCCACCATATTGCATATTTCCCATGTAAATGGTAGGTGGAAATACTGGCTTTTAGGTTTGATGAATAGTTATGTAATTGAAAGTATCTCTTGAGCCCAAGACACCATGCTTTGAAATCATCTTTTCTTTCTCTTTCACCATTGAAGGAAGGTTGCTTGAGCTTCCTCAAATTTCATTGTAAACTATCTATCTCTTGTTTCCTTCTTTGTTTCCTGATAGGGGACACCTTTGGACTGCTTACGAGATCATCTGATGCATAAGGATTTCTTTATGAGTAAGGAGGTGAGTGGTTCCCATGAGCTCTGCTAGCACTTCTGTAATATCCAGCTCTTCTACGATCATTTATTCTTTCATGACACCTACCTTCTTCTCCTTGTCTTGAGTTTGATTCCTTCTTCGTTTGTATCTGCAACTAATTTAAGCTCTACAACATTCGATCATTTATCTGACTTTTCTCTCTCATCAGTCTCTCATTGTCTACTTTGTAGATTTGCACTTCCATCTTCATACTTCTTACTGTTTCTATTAATGTTTCTTGATCTCCTTTTTCCTTGCATCCATTGGACTCTATCTCTACATTACCAACTCTGGTATTATAGCCTTCGACCTCCTTACCATGACTAGAGGCTCCTCCACCTTCTTTCAGTTCCTCAATACACATCCTAAGAGGATGTGCTTAAGCCTCTTAATTATGCAAAATGTGAAAGAAACCATTTTGTTAGAATTATGCATATGATAGACAAAAATTTCCAAACCATGCTACAGGTCCCTTTCTTATTTTTTTCCATGGAGATCATATCCCCATTCTCCAAAAATAACAATGTCTTGTTGTCCGTGGGATGACATATAATTTCATCCTGTGCAGGCGCTTCCTTCAAACCACCTTCCAAGGTGAACATGACTAGAAATTGTGGCTAAATCCTTCCTTATCATTTTTCTATCTCAGAGAAAACCAATTCGTCCCTTATCCCTCCTTCCCTCAGCTCTCAGTCTACATATGACCACGTCCATGACCCTGTACTTAGCTGAGAAAGAGATTGTCTATAGGTTCGGGACTTCGAGACTTTTGGCTAGGACTGGATCAACAATCCTCATCCTCTTTCATGATCAATGATCGAGATCCACTTTAGGACTTCACACTTCGAGACTCTCAAATTTCCTTGCTTTCCTCCTCCCGTAATGATTATAATCAGAGTTCATGATCTACCGACATGTGTCCTCCCACATATCGACGACTGTGAATCACTTCGGCTTTTCGGGCTTCAGAAGTTTCAAATTTCTCTCCTGCACTTTCTTTTGGAGTGCTTTCACCTAAATTCGATGATCCTTCGACGCGTGTCTTCTGGAATCAACAGTTGAGATGCACTCCAGCCTTCGGGAGTTTTCGACCCAACGCAACCTGTTACATATTTCCACTTTGGCATGCCTAGTCTCTGGACTGCATGGTCTATCACCACGTGGTGAAATACTGGAAGAAGACACATGCCCCAACTAGGAGGGTGACACATGTCATGTTCTAATTGCATTTTCAATAATCCAAATGCTCAAAACTTACTAACACGTGGAACACATCCCATGTGTCCATGTCATCCCAGGTG
>SNQJ01S0062793.1:0-15275 GCA_010110895.2 Picea sitchensis
GATGCTCCAGGATGTCGTAATTTTGGGAGTGTTATCTGACGATTGATCACTCTTCTCACCGAGGCCTATTCCTTGATACTTGTACAATTCAGTGGTTCTTTGGAGTGTGTCTAGGTCATTGGCATCAAAAGAAGGAGTTTTGTCGTCAATGTCTCTTTTTTCAGTCAGGTGTTTTTTGAAAAAAGAATTGTCGAAGCCAAGTGTTTGTAAATGTTGTAAAAAACAATTATTAGGGTCAAACCCTCTTAGGCTTTCAACATATATTAGGTTCAAGTTGTTGAAATGGGCTGCGTATTCGTCAATTTTGTTGACGTTCCTCAACATGAAGTCCTTGACTTTCCAAGGCAGAGGAATGAACTGTTTTTTTCTCTTCTCTTGGAATAGATGCAACCAATAGTTGTATTGCCTTGCTACTTCTGTAACAAAAATTTCGTCCGTAATGTGACATGGAAGGAGAGAGGGTTTTTACCTAGAGCCAAAAATCCTTATCATAGTGTAATTATCCATATGTTCCAGTGCTCCCTTCCTATCCAAAAACATGGTTTCCTAGTCAGATATGCGAGGAGCATATTCTCCTAACAATAAAACTTTGAAGATAGACACAAAGCCATTGAAAACCTCATAAAAATAGTGGGAGGCCTTATGTTTCCACAAGGCCTGGTACCAGAACATTACTTGGTCAAATTCCAGGTTTACCTTCTTGGATAGAGACAGTTTTGGAAACTGGAAACAATGTGTTATCACAAAAACCAAGTAGGATGACATATACAATTTCTTCTCCCTTTTGACGCTTGACAATCCGGAACATATTTCATGGGAAATTAGCTTGCCCCAATAAAAAATGGATTGTTCGTTGAATGTGAAATACAAAATATAAAGAGCCATGTCGAAAATAGTTGTTGTGGACTCCTATCTTGTTATTCTTGTAAACAACTAGGAAATTTCCCGGAATGGATTTCTAAATGAACTAACCTGCAAGGTTGTAATATCTTCAGGAACTGCCATCGAGTCTTCCAAGAACTCGGGCAAGAGGTTCAACCCATTATTATGATTTATTAGGAACGGCTTGGAATATTCTCATTTGAACGTCAATGTTGCCTCCGACAATCTTAACATCTAGCAGAAGACCTGAGGTGACAAAGAAACAGAAGAGCGGTCCCGTAGTGGAATAATTATTTGGTATGAAATATATTTATTGACGCACCAAGAGACCAGCATCTTACAGTCAAAAACTTCAAGGACACAGCCTACACGAGCAATCCCATATGTCCAAATTATTTCATTATGGGCAGCATGTAATGAGTAATAAGAATATTCCCTGTACCATTGGAAGTTTTGGTCCTCACGCCCGAAGATGTTCACTGTATCTCCACAGAACTGTTGTCAATTTGATGCCATAGGTTTATGAGAACGTTTGTTTTCTCCAAACGATGGTTGAAATGAACAGTTGGAGGCGATAATATAACTCTCTGCAAATGTTGGTTCAATGCTTATGAATGGGAAATCTCCTTGAGCCTTTCACTCATTAATGACAATCTCTATGGGTGTTGCATGACGACATGTTAGAAGTAAATATTACTTATTCAATATTTAGAAGTGAGAAGGTGGTGGGTACGACAAAGAGAAATTAAGGATTGGAGGTTTCGTGAATGCGCCAACCCGATGACGTGTGAATGACATTTCATGATTTTGAATTCAACACTCGAAATGGATAATATAACCCTCCACAAATCTTGGTTTAATGCGTATTAATTGGATATCTCCTCGATCCTTCCGCTCATCAATGACAATCTATATGGTTCATGCACGATGAGCTGTTAGAATTAAATATCACTAATTACATATTTAGAAACAAGATATATATATATATATATAGATAGATAGATAGATAGATAGATATAAATATATTTTTATTATAAACAGGTGTAAACATGACGGAGACGGGGAAGAGAAAGGAAGGAATGGAAAGGTCTGAAAAGTGGTCGGACAAGATTCAAATTAGGGTTACGGGGGATACTCAGGAGAGGTGAGTGTCCGACGGTCAAATTTTATGTATCAGAATTTTTGACTGCAAAATGTGTAAAATGGAAGAGAGCATGATGGGGAAGTTCAGCGATCGGTTTGTATATTTGTGGAATTTTGGGAAAGTGGCTAAGTATGGAATAGGGAAACGATCGGTCAGACTCGTTTTCAAAATTTAGGATTGAAAGTTTTGTGAATGGATTAACCCGACAATGCACAAATGACATTCCATGATGTTTGAAATTAACAGTCGGAAGGGATAATATAACCATCCGTAAATTTTGGTTTTATGCGTATTGATGGGAGATATTTTCAAATCTTGGTTTAGCATTAATTATTTCTAATTGCATACTTAGAAATAAGGTCTTATATATACTTTCTAATTTCTAATTGCAAAGGGTGCGAGCATAGGAAACAACGATTAGGAAATGGATATTTCTTGAACCCACGAAGCGGACGATCCACGAAATAAATTCGAAGAAATGGAGAAGTATGGAAAGTGAATGGACGAGATTCAAAATGGGGTGACAATAGTTCCAGAGGAGACATGAGGACCCGACGGTCAAATTGTATGTCTCGAAATTTTTTAGTGCAAAATGTGTACCAGGGAAGAGGGGATGATAGGTAGACTGTAATATGGAAGATGGTATGATGGTATGATGTGAGTCCGGTTGTAAATTTGTATATCGCAGAAATCAAGGTATTGTTTGTAGGTCACGGAACAATAGAAGTGCAATCTAGATCCCGCCTACCTAGGAATATGCGGTCAGAGAAGTGGTTGGGTATGGAATGGGGAAGCGGTCGGTCAGAGTCGTGATATAAAAGCACGAGTGAAAATGTGAACCCGCGAGTCCGCCAACCCGGGAAGATAAACATTTTCGTAAAAACTACTAAGTGACGAGAAAGATAAAGTACAGGGAAAAGAGAAACACAAATTTGGCTAATTATAGAAGACAAAAAAGAAAGGTTAATATATTCACATCTGTAATATATATCCCATTTCCTGGCAAGATCTTTTCTACATGTTTCTGGTGAAGTTATATACTTATTGCACATACTTGGAAAGAAGTGCAAAGGTGGATGGCACAAAAAACAATGACTAGGAATTGGAAATTGTTTGAACCCGCCAACTTGACGATCCGTGAAAGAGATTGCAAGAAATGGTCGTGTAAAGTAGTCGAACGAGCTTCAAAATAGGTTGACAAGGGTTCCTGAGGAGACATGAGGCCCAGACGGTCAAATTGTATTGATCAGAACTTTGGAGTGCATACTGTGTAACACGAAAGAAGGATTGATGTAGAATTCCATAACTCAATTTGTATATCACAGAAGACGGGGGGCTATTTGTAGGTCAAGGAACACTGGAAGTGCACTCCTTCTGTCCAGGAATGCGTAAGCAATAAATTTGGGTAACTATGGAATTAGAGGCACGAAAGAGTTTCCAAGAAATGGTGAAATATGGAAAGTGGATGCAAGGGCTTCAAAACGAGGTGACAATAGTTCCCCAGGAGACGTGAGGATCCGAAGGTCAAATTGTAGGTCTCATAACTTTTGTGTGCAAACTATGTATCACGGAAGAGGGTATGATGTGGGAGTGCGACAGTAAATTTGTATATAGTCGAGATTCAGGGGAAGTGAAATATAGAGCCCAACTGTGTGAGAATCCGTGATCTGAAAAGTGGCTAGGCATCGAATGGCTAGTGGTCGGTCAGAGTCGTGAAAAAAAAACACGAGCACAAATGTGAACCCGTGAGTCGTCCAACGTGTACATTGAGAAATTTTCGGAAAAACGACTAAGTAATGAGAAAGAGAGAGTAGAGGGGGAAAAGAAAATGGAATTTGGTTAAGTATAGAAGAGGTTAAAGAAGATCCAATATATTCAAATATGCAATAGATATTCCATTTCCTGCCAACATATTTTATGTATGTTTCTCAAGAAGTTGTATACATATTGCATATACTTGGAAAGAAATCTGAAGGTAGCGGGCACATGAAACAACAACTAGAAATTGGAAATTTCCTGAACCCGTGAACTTGACGATCCACGAAAGAGATGTCAAGAAATGGTCAAGTGTAGAAAGAGGTTGGACGAGCTTCAAAATAGGGTGACAAGGGTTCCTGAGGAGAGGTTAGGCCCCGACTGTCAAATTGTATATATTGGAACATTTTAGTGCAAAATGTGTAACACGAAAGAGGGGATGATGTGGGAGTCTATAAGTAAATCTGCATATCGCAGAAGCCAGAGTGTTTTTTGTTGGTCACGAAACAATGGAAAGTGAAATTTAGACAAAGGGGAAGTGCTCGGTCAAAACACATGAATCTGCCAACCTGCGCAGTAAGACATTTTCGGAAAAAAAAAAAAAAAGACCGAGTAACCAGAAATATAAACTATAGGGGATAAAAGAGTGGGAAAACAGAAAGGCAAAGGAAAATTTCCATAAGAGGGAATTGGTTTCAAACAAGCCCCATTGTTGCAAAACCATCATTTTCTAGTAATTGTCAGAAAATGCNATTTTCGGAAAAAAAAAAAAAAAAGACTGAGTAACCAGAAAGATAAACTATAGGGGATAAAAGAGTGGGAAAATAGAAAGGCAAAGGAAAATTTCCATAAGAGGGAATTGGTTTCAAACAAGCCCCATTGTTGCAAAACCATCATTTTCTAGTAATTGTCAGAAAATGCTTCGTTGAAGATTAGATTTTATTTCCACTTGTGGGAGTAATTGTGTTCTTCATACATTCTTCCATGACTTTAACCTATTAACTTAAGTATTAAACATATTTCATGATAGGTTGTTAGCATTAAATCTTAATAATTTCATGTCTAGAAACAAGAATGACGATCTTCCTGCAACGTTGTGATTTGGTCTTGCTATGTTCTATCTTCATTACGAATAGAATTGAACGTTGGTTTGAAACTGTCTGAAATTCATTTTTGTTTCCATAAAAGCCTGATGGATCGACACAGTGCATTGTCATATAATTTTTAATTGTTGCATTTTAGAACAAATTACTTAAGCAAATACAATATTGAAGAACTACAAGGCTATCGAACCATGCCAATGAGAAGAGGTGTTATATCCAAAAAAGAAGCAGCAACCAAGACTCCAAGGAATTTTTTTTAAGAGTAAATCCATTAAAAAAAAGAATAATGAGCATTGTATATCTATCCTTAGAAATTGGACCGAGTTCTTTGGGCCAAAACATTGAACATATTTCCCATAAACACAGGCACAGGATATGCAACATGTAGGAGCCATCAAGATTCTCTTCAACATGCATACAAAACTGATTACCATGTTTTTTTTTTAGGAAATCCTTGCAGTCTTCTCCTTGGTGGATCAATATTCAGTGCCCCGATCTCAATATTTTGTGGAATACCTGAGCTGACAAAAAAATAGGAGAGTGGGTCCACAATGGAAAAATCCTTGGCTTCAAGTAGATGAACAATAGTCCTACGGTAAAATTGATAGTTCTCAAAAGCTTCCCATCAGGAAGAATATCAAAAATGTTGCAGGGAAAATAGAATAGCCTGAAACTAAAAGTTAGGACACACCAAGAAACCACCTCCTCATAATCAAAAACTTCAGGGACACAGGTTGTACGAGAAATTCCAAAGGCCTAAATTAGTACATTTTGGGTGGAAGGACATGACTAGTAGGAATATGCCTTGCTCTAGTGGGAGTTTTGGTCCTCATTCCCTAAGATGTTAATTGTATATCCAGAGAACATGAAAGTGGTCCCACAATTGAATAATTTTTTGGCTTGAAATATATCTTTGGGAGCATCAACTGATCATTTCCTTACAGTGAAAGACTTCCTCCCAAAATAGACTAATTTGGACCTCTGGAATTCCTACTTTTGAGCTACAAAGTGGATATTGCGTTCAACGTCGATTTCTTTTCTAAAACCCCTTCTTTTGGTGTTATCAAGACCTTCGTTGCCGAGCTGAGAAGTGCCGCTCATTATGGTTGATTTAAATTTGGGCGCAGGAGTAGGAACATTCTCTGCATTGCCATCATCCATTGTCATATCATCATCCATCAGATAATCTTCTTTCATCTTGAAATCCATCACATCAACCTCTGCGTCAGCCATCAATGCAGGCAGGCAGGTTGTTTGAGTAAGCAGAGTTTCCTTGGAATTATTTGGCTTGAAGTATATCTCTCGGTGCACCAAGGGACCATCTCGTTTTTTTCTCTTGGGCAGAGGGAGATGAGTAGTAAGAATATGCCCTGGAATACTGGAATCTCTAGCCATCATTCTTAAAGGTGTTTACTGTATTTGGACTGAACTGCTATGGAGTTTCTACCATAAGTTAACGAGAATTTTTGTATGCTCCATATGATGTTTGAAATGAAAATTTGGGAGGGATAATATAACCCTCTGCAAATCTTGGTTTAATACGTATCAATGGAATATCTCCTCGAGCCTTTTGTTGATCAATGACAATCTCCAGGGTTCGTGCGTAATGAGTTGTTACCATTAAATATTACTAATTGCATATTTAGAAAAACATGTGAAGGTGGTAGTGATGGCGAAGAGCGATTAATAATTAGAGATTTCGTAAAGCTGCCAACCGGCCGATGCACGAAAGAGATTGCATCATGTTTGAAATGAATACATGGAAAGGATAACACTCTTTTCCACAGATCTTAGTTTAATTTATATTAATGACAAATTGTCTCTGACCTTCCAGACATTAATGACAATCTTAACGGTTCCTACACGATGAACTACTAGCATTAATTCTAAATAATTGCATATCTAGAAAGAAGTACGAAGGTGGTGGGGATGGCAAAGAGGGACTAAGCAGTGTACATTTAGACCACTCACCAACCCGCAAAAAAGATTCCAAGAAATGTCCAAGTATGGAAAGCAGTCGGGTGGGTTTCAAAAATAGGGTCACAAGATATACCCAGGAGGCGTGAGAGGCAAATGGTCAAATTGTATGTCACAATGACAAATTTCCGCCTTCAATTTGTATATCGTAGAATTTCGACTGTTGTTTGTACGTAGAAAAACAATGGAAGTGCAATGTTGAGCAAGCATGGCCAGGAATCGGCGATGGTAATAGTGGCCAAGTATGCAATGAACAAGTGATTGGTTGGACTCATGATATAAAATCATTAGACATACGTGGAACAATAATAAAGGACACATTCTGAAAAAGGACCAAGTAAACAGAAAGAGAAAACAAATGAGATAAAAGGGAATTTGTTTGCTAATTTGTAGATCGTGGAATTCTGGGTGTTGTTTGCAATAAGCGGAACAATGGAAATGCAATGTTGAACCCGCCTATCCGGGAACTCACAATTAGACAAGAGGTTGGTCGGACTCGTCATATAAAATCATTAGACATACACGGAACAGGAAAAAAGGACACATTCGGAAAAAGGACCAAGTAAACAGAAAGAAAAAACAACCGAGATAAAGGGGAATTTGTTTGCTAATTTGTAGATCGTGGAAGTATGGATGTTGTTTGCAGGCAATGGAACAATGGAAACGCAATGTTGAACCCACCTATTTGGGAACCCGCGATCCAAAAATTTTGTTTAATTTGAAATGGGGAAGTGGTCAGTCAGGCTGGTGATATAAAAGTAACAATGGAAATCTAAAGACATGAATTTGACAACTCTTGCACCTAGACATTTTTCAAAAAACGAGTAAGTAACTAGAAAGGGAAAGTAGAGGGAAAAAAGAAATGTGTTATAGAAATATTTGCCTCACCATTGCTATCTTGCACAGAGGGCCTTTTTTAATTTCCCTATGCAAACTTATCAACCCTTTTTGATAAATCCAGAGCCAAAAATACATATTTTTCCACATATATGTGCCCTATGTTCTATACAGCATGCGTATACGCAGGCTACTCCACTACAACCCGCGTACATTGGGATTTGTGCAAGAATATACAAAAATGGAGTCAGGTTTCCATGTCATGAAAAGAGATCTTCGATCCTTGGCCTTCCATATACTGAAAACGTCCCGACTCGGCCCTTCAGCTGCATTTTGAAGGCTATAAGAGCACAATTTTGAGTTATGGAAAAGAGGAGAAAGAATTCAACTTTGAGAGAAAAGTTACTCTGGATAAATTACTTCATGTTGAGTCTGCATCGCTTTATCCCTCAAGTATGAACACAGTGTTCATCCCCCAAGATCTTTCCCTATTGTTGAGAGAACCTCATTGTCTCTCTCCTTTGAGCTTTCCTTTGGTGGAGGATTGAAGTGGTGGAGGCCTAGTTGGAAGGAACTTGGTTCCTTGGTTTTGAACCATGCCGACACGGAAGTCTGTAATGTTGACACTTATGTTGATCAATAATTAATAGAAATACTCCTTTCCTTTCCTATTGGTATCGTGCAAATATATGACTATTATAAATGGGCATGTTTGTAATGTTTATTAATGGATTATGTTATCCGATGTGCTAACCCCTTCACATTATCACTATATAATTGATTTTCTTATTTGTTGAGGACTTATTGCAGGTATAAAGATTTGGGTCGAAGTTCTCAATGATGGAACATCATCAAACGTTGGCTCGAGGTAGGCCTCTTTCTTATCTTCCACATTAGTTTATATAGCATACAGTGGAATTGAGTATATTTCTGCAGTCATACCTGTCTGTTGTGGTTTACCCTTGGCCATAGAGATTTTTTCCCTCGTAATAGAAATGGCGACTCCACTGGGGAGAGATATTCCTTCTAAGGGTTGAAGTACTTTTTATTCTTGCATTGCTCTTTTTCCTTTGCGTTTCTTGTCGTATCACTACTTGACAGATTCTGTTCACTCTGAGTCTGAGTTTTCATCCTTTTTTCCCTTACCTGTATGCTCATTTTTCCTTGACAGTCGCGTACACACACGTTCTTCCTCTCTACAAGCTACATATATACGCACTATTCTCCATAACAGTCATGTATACCACTTTTCCTTGCTTGTTTTCTTGGTTTAGTGACTGTTGAGTGAGTTTCAATGTTTGTTGAGCCTTCTTAGGCCTCTGTAGTTCATGTTGAGCTTCTCTGGCTTGACAGGAAGCCTGTTGGGAGTTGAATTTATGGGCATAGTCTTTCTCATTGTTTTTCCATTTTTTATTTGTCTTTGAACCACGGGTTGTTTTGCTTGGTTGCTTGGTATTCTCGAGTTATTTCATTTATACATAGTAGAAATTTTATATCAAGTTTCTTCTCAGTCCATGTATTTTCTTTTTGATATATTGAAAATACAAAAAATAGGCATTTTTCATTAGTTAACATATTTGTCTTCAAACCTTTATCATTATCTTAGTACATTTAGTGAAAGATTGCATTTTACTTCTGAATTGCAGAGTTGAAATTGAAAATTGCACTTTTTTATTAGCATATCATTCATTGAAAATTTAAAGGTAGACTTTGCATTATATTCATATTTATCTTTTGCAGAGTCACAAAATCATGAGTTTCGCTTCCATACCCTTTTGAGTAATCACAACCAATAAAATTTATGCTTTAAACTAAAATTGATTAGTCACGATTTTATTTTTAGGGTGCATAAACTAGTCTAGGATTTAGTGCCTTGGACTAGGATTTTGTGAGTAAACTTCTCCAAGGAAATTAAATAAACATATGTGTCTGAGACAGGGAGTTGAGAAGTCCATTTTATAATTGGTAATATTAGGAAGCTTCGCTCACACTGGATTTAATCATGAGGTTGCATGAAGTTAATTGAAGGGATAACCCCTAGATACTCACCTAGCGTCAGAGATATTTCTGTGGATTTATTCGTATTTGGGGATCTTGCTAGTATCCATGCCTCTGTGAGAGGCATTTATTTCAAGGTTTCGGGCTTTGCTACCCTACCCATACGGTGATTTGGAATTACAACTTCTCGCCTATGCATCAATTCTACAGTGATTTATTAGTTGCTTGACTTAGGCATCTCATAGGTTACTTGCAGGGGTTATTTTGCTTGAATCTTGGGTCAGATAGAGGTTGGAAAAAAAACATCCTTTATGTAGGATTACCTCTCTGGGGGGATCTAACTAACTGGTTGTTAAGCCCACAAGGGCCTCTATAACTGATTATGTTATCTTCAAAATTTAGCAGGGAGTCTCAGGTCTCTCTTGGACGAGGCATACCTTCTTTAGCGAGGGAGGCCACTCAGGCACTTTAGCCTGTTTGCATGCATATTGGTCGTTTGAATTTTTGGCTTGATATTTGATTACTAGTTAGCCTTAAGAGTTTATACTGATTTCTCTTTATCATGGGTAGTGGGGTTCCTTTGGCCCCCTCATTTACTACTAACCCCCCATGACGTTCATGGGGGAAAATCCATCTGTTTTTTAAAATGGTATGCAGAATCATGGTACTCAATCAATGCCTTGGGTATCTGTTCATTTTTCTCATGGTATGTATGATATGTATTTGCACTTTCCATCCTCTGTCTCATCTCCTTATGTGAATACAATTTTTGGGTCTGGGGTCATGATGCCTCTTTGTTATCCCTCTCTGTTTGGTGGGAGTCATATCCTTCAAACACCTCTTAAGGTAGAAGGTTGGAATCTTCCTTCATACAAATCCACTATGTGAGAAGTAAGTGCCCAATCAAGAAATCATTCTAATTGTTACACTTCGTCTACTTATCCTTCTTTCACTATGTCGGCTCCTATGAACACTTTTCACATGGAGGACCTTCGTATTCCCTCTGGTGTTTCATCCGGGGGGAATTATTTTTATAGTATGGGCAACCCCCCTCACAAAGTTCCTTCGTCTAGGGGAAACATATATCGTGACATGATTAACCCTTGTCATGTTGTTGTCTCTTCACAAGAGACTTACTTAGTTTCGATGCCCTTACAACCCTTTATGGATCAGTATGGAGGAGGATACTATCCTGCTAGACAAGGACAAGGGGTAAACCAGGATCCTTCCTGGCCTACAATTTCTCAAAACCAATCTTTCCTTGGACCTTTGTCTCAAATGCCGTAATTCACCACCGCCGCAAGTGCAGTCACTGCATGTCATACTGGCATTATATCACCAACCAGTCGGTAGAGAAAAATCTGTAACAAGATCATCTTCCTAAGGCCATTCTAAACCCAAAATTATGATGACACAAGGACTCAATAATTTTGTGCTCTGTTCAAAGGTGACATGATTGTTGCCAGTTATAATATCGTACTCCCTATTGCCAATTATATCACCAACCAGTCTCGTGCTCTTTTTCAAAGGAAGTCTATCAACCTATGTCAGCCACTCCTTAGAAATATTGACTCTACATGTCGGCCATACCCTCAGTTTGTCTCAGATACTATGGTCTTATCATGCACTCTAGACCTACTTGCATCATCAGTAGGTCACCTTGAACCCAACAATCAACATTTCATCATTGGTCGTTGACTGGGTGGTTTCCTTTGTGTTCGACGGCAAGACATCTATTCACACTTTGGGATTCATGCAGTGTCTTGGATTCCATTAACCTTATTGGTGGTTTCCTCGCCTTTGTCAGCAGTTTTCATCATTGGCTTCTATTCATAGGGTCTTTTTCATGTACTTCTTGCATTTGAATCATGCGAAAGATGCACAGGGTCATTGGTTCGTGAACATGTTCTTCGTCTGATCTCCACCAAATCATGAAGCTCCTTCTTTGTTCCTCGTGCTAACTGATGAGATATGCCTTAATGCTCTCCTTTCAGCGAGTCTCTTTCCATCGAATTCAGCTCATTTATTCTGGATATGAGACCTAGAGTTTTATGAGTACCTTGAGGCTTGTAGTCATTAGTGGCAGGCTCTCTCACCATTGACAGATGGGAATACATCAATGTCTCCTGATCAATGGATTTCTCAAGTGTTCGCCACTGACGCCTTTATTCTCACTTGTAGGAATGTACTCGGTGCCTTGATACCTACTTTCATTATTGGTAGGTTGTCTTGCATTTGTTAACGGTATACCTCAATGACCGGTAATCGAATGATGTCTAATTATGTTCGACCTCAACTCCTTTATTCACATGATGTAGACTTGCACGCTTGGCGAATAGTGTAGAATACTTGAAGACATCACTATGTGGCCGCAACTTTCCTGAGTTGTTGCTTCCCTTTCATTGGACCAGCACCTGTTCGACTTTAGTGATCATGGGAGATCTAATTGTACTCCATGGTATACAAATATCTTCAGATTGGTTTTGAGACTGGTTTCACTGGGCCTTGTTCGTGACTATGACAGCTTTTGGCATATAACTGTAATTGTATCTATCTATTCATGGCCACAGACACTTATTTGGTATATTTTCCACATGGATCTGCATTGTATTCTTGGCAGTCATGTATGCAATGTCAGTACAGAATGTAATGAACAATCGAGTTCATCCAGTTGGTTCTTTACCACTCCACTCCTGGGTTATTTATAATGTATTTCGGCCATCACAAATACTCCTATGATCTCACACATTAGGGGGCATCTGTTATAGCAAGATTTGCCTCACCATTGTTATCTTGCACAAAGGGCATTTTTCCATTTCCCTATGTAGACTTATCACCCCTTTTTGGTAAATCCAGAGCCAAAAATACATATTTTTCCACATATATGCACCCTATCTATTATACAACATGCATATATGTAGGCTGCTCCACTACAGGCCACGTACATCAGGATTTGATCCAAAAAATACAAAAATGGAGTCGGGTTTCCATGTCATGACAAGAGATATCCGATCCTTGGCGTTCCATATACTGGAAATGTCTCGAATTGGCCCTTCGGTTTCATTTTGAAGGCTATAAGAGCACAATTTTGAGCTATGGAAAAGAGGAGAAAGCATTCAACTTTGAGAGAAAAGTTACTCTGGAGAAATTACTTTATATTGAGTCTGCATCCCTTTATCCCTCAAGTCTGAACACAGTGTTCATCCCCCAATCTCTTTCCCTATTGTTGAGAGAAACTCATTGTCTCTCTCCTTTGAGATTTCCTTTGGTGGTGGAGGCTCAGTTGGAAGGAACTTGGTTCCTTGGTTTTGAACCGTGCCAACACAGAAGTCTGTAATGTTGACACTTATGTTGATCAATTATTAATAGAAATACTCCTTTCTCGTCCTATTGGTATCGTGCAAATATATGATTATTATCCATGGGCATTTTTTTAATGTTTATTAATGGATTATGCTATCTGATGTGCTAACCCCTTTACATTATCACTGTATACTTGCTTTTCTTGTTTGTTGAGGACTTATTGCAAGTATAAATCTTTGGGTCGAAGTGCTCAACGGTGAAACATCATCAAACGTTGGATCGAGGTAGGCCTCTTTCTTATCTTGCACATTAGTTTATATAGGATACAATGGAATTGAGTTTATTTCTACAGTCATAACTGTCTGTTGTGGTTTACCCTTGGCCATAGAGATTTTTTCCCTCGTAACAAAATGGGATGGCAATTTTCGGAAGCGAGAATTGGTGTAAGAAAGCCCCATTGATGGTCTTAATAGTAACCATGAAGTGAATTAAACATGTGAACAAGTTATTCAATGAAGGAATAGATAAAATGAGCCATTCTTATAGTTTCCATTATCTGTTTATATAAGAGAAGCATCGAAAAGCTACAAGAAAATCAATTTTGGGATGTTTAATAAAGTTATTGTACCGTCATCTTCACCACAAGTATAACAACGACAAATTTGAATTTTAATGTCCTTTCGTTGATACGATAGTTCCATTGGACTTCTCATAATATGTATTCTTTTATTTCAAATTATTCCAGGAGATTAACTTTGCTAAGTTCATCGATCAAGGAAAAGTTCTAAAAACGAGATAATGGGGAATTTGTTTGCTAATTTGTAGATCGCAGAAGTCTAGGTGTTGTTTGCAGGTGGTGAAACAATGGAAACCCAATGTTTAACCCGTATATGCGGGAACCCGTGATCAAAAAAGTTTGTTCAATATGAAACAGGGAAGCGGTCAGTCTGGTTGGTGATATAAAAGTAAGTGGAAATATGAAGACGTGAATCCACCAACTCCCACACCTAGACATTTTTTTAAAAATGAGTAAGTAACCAAAAAGGGAAAGTAGAGGGAAAAAAGAAAGGTGATGGCAATTTTCGAAAGTGGGAATTGGTGTAAGAAATTCCCATTGATGGTCTTAACAATAACTATGAATTGCGTTAAACATGTGAATAGGTTCTTCAATCAAGGAATAGATACAGTGAGCCATGCTTATAGTTTCTAGGATCTGTTTGTAAAAGAGAAGCGTCGAAAAGCTACAAGAAAATCAATTTTGAGATGTTTAAGTAAAGTTATTGTACTGTCAGCTTCACCGCAAGTATAACAACGACGAATTTGAATTTTAATGTCCTCTTGTTGATATGATAGTTCCACTGGACTTCGCATACTATATATTATTTTATTCCAAATTATTCCAGGAGAATAATTTTGCTAAGTTCATCGATCAAGGAAAAGTGCTAAAAATGAGATAAAGGTGAATTTCTTTGCTAATTTGTAGATCACAAAAGTTTGGGTGTTTTTTGCAGGTGAAGGAACAATGGAAACGCAATGTTGAAGCCACCTATCCGATAACCCGCCTATCCGGGAACCCACGATCCAAGAATTTTGTTCAATATGAAACAGGGAAGCGGTCGGTCGGGCTGGTGATATAAAAGTAAGTGGAAATCTGAAGACGTGAATCTACCAACTCCCACACCTAGGCATTTTCCGAAAAACGAGTAAGTAACCAGAAGGGGAAAGCAGAGGGAAAAAATAAAGGGGATGGCAATTTCTAGAAGCAAGAATTGGTGTAATAAATCCCCATTGATGGTATTAACAATAACTATGAAGTGCATTAAACATGTGAACAGATTCTTCAATCAAGGAATATATACAACGAGCCATGCTTATAGTTTCCAGGATTTGCTTGTATAAGAGAAGCGTCAAAAAGTACAAGAAAATCAATTTTGAGATGTCTAAGTAAATTTATTGCACTGTCATCTTCACCACAAGTATAACAATGTTGAATTTAAATTTTAATGTCCTCTCATTGATATGATATTTCAATTGGAATTCACATAGTATATATTCTTTTATTTCAAATTATTTCAAGATATTAATTTTGCTAAGTTCATTGATCAAGGAAATGTGATAAAACGAGCCACATACTACCTTTGTATCTCCTCTTCCACCGCTGTAGTTAAGACTCCTTCGTTTTCTCCATCTATTCTATTTGTTTGAATGTGGGAATGCACAAAATACAATGAACATGAATGGAAGTTGTTATGCAACGTAGAACAAGTAATATGTAC